>ML788554.1:528562-542341 GCA_009831015.1 Picea engelmannii | reverse complement strand
TTGGAGCCTAATTTTTGGGAGGAAGTTGGGGATGAGCAACCAACTTTCCCAGCTATATAACCAAGGCATGTTTGAGGCCATAGGGGGCATTCAGAGCAGAATTATGCTGAGGAGAAGCCAAGCCAAAGCCATTTTGAGGCAGATAAGCTTTTGAGGAGGAGACGCTGTCGGACCATTTCTGGGAGCTCTGGACGTCCGTTTTGCGTGCCGTTTTCTTTGCATGGTTCTTGAGCTCTGGATGAACATGACCAGATCAGTCTTGTAGCCATTTGGCATTGCAGCGATGTACTTTTGAGCTTTTGAACAGAAATAAAGAAGCCTCCCACACAGAGAAAAGGCCCGGAGACATAGGCAAAGTTGTGTCGAACTTCGTTATCAATCTGCGTGTTATGGTTTGGTGTTTATTCTTTCATTTTAGATTTGCAAATGTATATATGGTTGTCATGATTCCTCTTCTTTCCTCATTCTTTCGCTAAGTTTCTCAAATGGTTAATTAACGCATGCAAAAATTAAAACTCAACCATAAGTCATTAAAAGATCCTACGGATCAAGGTTAGATGTAGCTTTATTAAAAAAATGTATAGAAAGAGCAAAAGCCCTAATTCAAAATGAAAGGAAAAGAAACAAACAAGAAAAGCAAAGTATTAAAAACCAAGAAAGAAGTGAAGTATGAGCTTTACCCCCTCGCTAAAAGGCCATCACCCCAAGTCCTATGCAATGAATGCATACCTAACAAAAGGAATTAGCAAATCAAATGTCAAAATCCAAAAAAGGTTGAAGCAATAAAGAAAAAGGAAAACATGGGTTTGGAAAGAAATAGTGTCAAAGAATGGATACCTTATTGCCTAAGCGCTCCCTCTACAAAGGCGTTCATGAGGATGACTATCGTACATGGCCTTACATGCCAATGACAATCCACCCATGAAGTAAACCCTCATCTATGCCACATACCACTGCACATACTCCTTAATGGCTTCCCTGGGATATACTTCTTACTGGAACACCTATTAAGGGGTAATAATGATCCTCCCATACCTAAACTTGGCAAATTGTATTTGTATACTAGTGTGAAGTTTGAAGAGGATACTTAATGAGATCTATCTAATGAATTATGCGTTGACATAACTCACTTTATATGTTATGTTTGAATTATATACCTTGCCTCCTATCTTGATGGTGCATTAGACTACATCAACCCCTCCTCGGATGATGTACTTCACATGACTACCCACATGATTGAGCCTTGGTCCTTTGGAGGACGTTGAGGGGCTACTTGCACACTTCATGTAGGATGTCCCACCTCTTTTAGAGGTCATTTCACACCTTGAAAATATTCTATCATCTATTTTGAGGGTGGCCTTCTTTAGGAGAAATTATCTTTTGACAGAATACATAGAATTTCGCTAGATCAACTCCATTAGATGCAGAATGGCCATGAGATTTCCAAAAAGTGGTCATAACATAAATTCATGAAAAAATTGACACAATTATGGTGCTTTTAAAATATGCCACAAAATTATTATCTCAATTTTTTTACCACTCGTGGGACGCTTTTGGAGGAGGTCATTGAGGCTTTTAAGGAGATTGTTCCACCTTTTAGGAGGTCGTGTTGGCACCAAGATTTTTGCAAAGACTGCGCACATGCCACACAGTTTTGCACGATGCATGGGCCACAAGTTTTGTACTGCGCAGTGCCAAGATTCAGTGCCTATGCCAACTAGTTTTCTATTGTGTGCGCCAACAAATGGTGCACTGCATGCAAGGACTTGTAAATAACTCATGCATATCAAATCCTTAAATATCAGAGTAATGATTGTAACCATTTTTGTAATAGGTTGATTGGTCGTGATTGAGGTTGTTGGTGAGCTGGAAAGTTTGTTATGATTTCCATTCTCCTATAGAGACATACATAATGCATACGAACATGTAAGGGGGATATTTTCACTAGTTTAGTTGTGGTTGGTTGATGGTGAACTTCTTGTTTATTGCTATTGTAGAGCCGTAAGTAAAATGTGAGAGACAAAGTAGATCAATATATGAGTTTCAGGTCTCTAGTTTAATCTTAATGAGTCTCAGCGTAGGCTATGACCCTCCATGTATATGAATGCTTATATATGATTAATGAATGAAGGTTGGAGGCCCACTTGATATTCTATCATGATTTCTATTCTAAATGAATTCTTGTTATGTATGATAGCTCGTGCATCATTGATTCGTAAATAGTAGGCCTATGGCATGTCCATCTCACCAACACAATTTCTACTGTGGAATAAAATTATGATTTCTATCTTAATCTTCTACGGCCGGTTAAAATCCCTGCCATATGCCAATAAATATCAGTGTCGACCAAAAGACGGACCAGTCGACCTCCCAATAGTCGGGTAGAAAAAATGACAGACAAGTCAACTGGGAGAAGGGAAAGTTGACTATCTGCAAGTCAGGCTAGAAGAGGAAAGTTGAGTTGAGTGATTGAAAGGGCATCCGACCACCTGGAATTTGAGTCAAGAAATGAGGGGTCAGTCGATTTCTTTGCTAGTCGGGTCGACCAATGTCTAGTTGACCAAAGGAGGCGAATCGACCCAATGGAAACCCTATTCGAAAGGAAGGTAGATTTAGTCAAATAGACATCACTGTTGGTTGAATACAGATGAGGAAAATGACAAAAAGCATGGGGGCAAAGTAACATGATGGAACAAGTCGACTAAACATTCCAGACGACTATCTAGAGGGATAATTTACTCTTCAACATCCAATACACTTACTAGGGAGAATTTAATACTCCACATAAATTTTAAAATGTTTGGGGAGCGATTTTGGAACCCCATAATCAATAAAAATTCCCAGGGGCGATTTCTGTATCCCATGACAAGTAAAAAAATGTCTAGGAGTTTGAAAATTTGTCCAGTTAAGTTTAAATTATGCTAGGCAGCAAAATAATGCTATGTACAACCAATGGGAAAAATTAAAAAAATGCCCAACAATAATAAATTATGTGCACGGGTGTTACAAGCTAAAAATTTACTCCAATAGAGTATACATAGAGCACTGCAACTCTTAAGAAAAGTAGCCAAAGAAAAAAAAACATTAACTCACAAATATCGACATTTAAATGGGATTATTTTATTATGCTCGGGAGAAAATTACAATTGTGTGAGCTATACACTGAATCTATGTATTGTTACTGACAATAAAGAACAAAATTACAGATGCCATGACTCATAAACACCTTTTCTTAAAGTGAACAAGCACATTAACTCCTTCATCCACTCAACCTCAAGCAGGTTTCCCTCTTTGAGCTTCTATTTATGTTATTGTCCTTCCCCCTTTGTTCTTGCATCTCCCTTCCTTGTCCTCTTCACCGATGTTCTCATTACTTGTAATGGACTACTTTTGGAAGGCCAATCATCATAGGTATTTGTTTCACCTTCCCATTGTGCCAGAAGACCAAATAAAATGAAATAAAACAAAACATGTTTATTTACGACATTTACAAACATTTGCCAAGATCCAATTCAGATCATGCCTCCCCATTTGAAGGATTTTGGTCCCTAAAAATTGGAACATTAAGGAGATTGAAGAACAAGGCTTCCATTTGCCTTTTCATATCCACCATTCCATTGTTGACGAAGGTGGCTTGTTTCCTGCTTGTCTGCCCTTGTTTCCCTGCTAGAGGACTTATGCTCTCTCTCTCTTGATGTGCTTTGACGAGGTATACCTTTCCACCCTTGACCAAGTGGTACTTGTTTTCCCTCCTATAGAAGGTAGCATCCTTATCCCATAATCAAGGGATATCTAACATCGCTCCACATGCATCCAATGGTGCAACTTCACATTCTACCTCATCAACATAGCTGGCACTAATGTCAAACTTGATTTTACATCTTCGAGTTATTCTCATAACATTTTTCCCTTGCAACCATACTAGTGAACTTGGTTGTACTAGATCATAGGTTTTTAGACCAAGCTCATCGACTAATGTTTTGAAAGCAGGTTACATTGAGAACCTCTATCGAACAAGGCATTTACCTTTTGGTTCTTCACTTGAAATTTGATTCGAAATAACACATGTTTATCTCCACTCACCTTTGGCTGGTGCAATGTGGTGCAAACTATGCCTTCATCTAGATTAGAGGTGATTTATATTGCTTCTTCTTTTGTCTCGGTACCTACCTTTGCTTTCCCCTTGGATTTTATCCACTTTGGACGCAATTATGAATGAAGTTTCCAGCACTTCCTTCGGTGTGTTCATCTACAATGCAATATTTGCAATGCCTATTAGGATCCCTCCTTTTCTTAGTTGTCATTGTTATCTTCTTGTCTCTTTTCTTGTTGGTTTCTTCTTGGCCCGTGTGTTGTTGTCTTTTCCTGGACTCCAACTCAATGTAGAGAGCCTTCTTTCTCACCTCATCTATGATTTTCACACCATGAAGCTGCAACTGTCTTCTGATATGGATGAAAAGTCCTCCAAGCTACTTCATCACCACCCATGGTTTTTCGAGGGAAATACCCAACCTGATGGCCTACCTCCTGAACTCATAAGTGTATTCTTGCACTCCTTGTCCCTATTCTTTCCGAAGGTACTGCCACTTCATGAGTTGTTCCTCTTTGTAGCCTATGGGATAGAATTATGACTTGATTAATGCCTTGAAGTCTTCCCATTTCATCACCATGGGATTCTTGCCTATCCTTAGTGAATCCACATAACTCTCACACCACAATAGAGCATGTCTTGTCATATTCAAACGGGAAAAGGAGATCTGATGTGTTTCTTGGATTTGATAAAGACCAAAGTAAACTTCCAATTGTTTCAACTAATTATCCAAGGCTTTAGCATTAGTTTGTCCATTAAACATGGGTATTCCTAGCTTCGCTTCAACTTTGAAAAGAACACTAGAAGATGAAGAAAATTTGTTGTCATTACATGAGTTTCCAAGCATCTTGCCTTTGAAACCTTCCGGGCGAACCTTGTGTTCTTCATGATCAGTCTTTGTTGAGTGTGCTTCCTTAACCTTTATTACTAGCAGTTGTGTCACCAACTCTGTCAATGTAGCAATTATTTGCTCTAGCCGAACCAATCTGACCTTCGGGACTTCGTTGTCATCTTATTCATGATGATGCCCCACCATTGAAGGTGCACTTCTTCTCTATAGGCCTGGTAGCAATGCTTGTCCACTTTTTGGTATTGGTTGTGTGTGTTTACCATGCAAGTGTTCTCCAAGCCTTCAAAACCTGCTCTGATACCATCTGATCCGTAAACGGTAGGCCTATGGCTTGTATGTCTCACCAACACAGATTCCACTACAAAATAAAATTCAAATTAATATTTTAATATTCTTCAACTGGTTAGAAGATTTTCCATATGTCGATCAACAGTTGTGTCGATCAGAAGATGGACCAATCGACCTCCCAATAGCCGTGACGACAAAATGACAGAAAAGATGACTGGGAGAAGTGGAAGTCGACTATTCGCAAGTCTGGTCGGAAGAGGAAAGTTGAGTTGAGTGAGTGAAAGGGCATCCGACCACTTGGAAGCTGAGTTGAGCAATGAGGGGTTGTTTGGTTTCTTTGCTAGTTGGGTTGACAATTGTCTAGTCGACCAAAGGAGGTGAATCGTCCCAATGAAAACCCTGGTCAAAAGGAAGGTGGATCTAGTCAATTAGATATCATTGTCGATTGAATATAGATAAGGAAAATGACCAAAAACATGGGGGCAGAGTAACATGGTGGAACAAGTCAACCAAACAGTCCAAACGACTATTTAGAGGGTGAATTTACTCTTCAACAACTAATACACTTACTAGGGTGAATGTAATACTCCACAACAATTTTAAAATGTTTGTGGGGCGATTTTGGAACCTCACAATCAATAAAAATGCCCAGGGGCGATTTCTATATCCAACGAGAAGTAAAAAAATGTCCACGAGTTTGAAAAATTGTCTCGGTAAGTTTAAATTCGCCCAGGTATGTTTAAATTTGCATAGGCAACAAAAGAATGCTATGTACAACCAATGGGAAAAAAAAAACCCGTCTAACAATTATAAATTATGTGCACGGGTTCTATAGGTTGAAACTTTACTTCAACAAAGTATGCATAGAGCATTGCAACTCTTAACAAACGCACCCAAAGAAAAAAATGCATTAACTCACATATATCATCATTTAAATGGTATTATTTTATTATCCTTTGGAAAAAATTACAAATGGGTGAGATATACACTGAATCTGTGTATTGTTACTCATGGTAAAGAACAAAATTATAGATGGCATGACTTGGAGACACCTTTTCTTAGAGTGAACATACACATTAACTCATGTGTCCACTCAGCCTCAAACAAGTTTCCCTCTTCAAGATTCTATTTATGATATTGTCCTTTGTTGATATTATGGTAGTTGTGGGAGGTATTAACCTCCATGTGTAACCTTTGGCTAGAATAGAATATTATGGAAGCAAGAGAAACCCTACACATATGTGTAGAAACCCTATAAGACAAGTCGGCTCAGTAAAAGAATTAATATTAAAGTATTAGCTTCTAAAAGGTCAAGTTGGCCTAGACAAGTGACAAGAACCACTATAAATAAGATATGATCTAGCTCATTTGTATACACTCACCTCACTCACTCTCTCAAGTATGGCGCAAGTTTGGAGTTGCAGTTGCAAGGATGGAAGGTGGATCTTCTGGGTGATTCTTGGTCTCTCTCTCTAGTGCCATCTAGCCTAAGATGGGTGCTCTATCTTCTAGTATCTCTTGGTGATATTCTTGGTGATGTCTTGGAGTATATTGGTGGTATTCTTGGTGACGTCTTGAAAGAAGTGTAGCTACAACTGTTGCATCTAAGTATTGTTCTTGTTCTGTGGCTTTGGGACTTTCTGTCTGGTAAGCTATCTTTGGATAAAGATGCACTCTAGTGGTTATCTATTGGTTATAGTGTTTTTTTCAGAATCATTCTATCTAGAAAAGGTTATAGTGCTCGGGGGTGGTTGCATGCCTATGGTTGGGTGAAAATAGTGATATTGTCTATGGTAAAATGAGCACATCAAATATATTAACAGTTTATAGGCCCACAACACCTTCAGGATAGTATAACCTTTGGAAGGTAAAGTGGAATTTCTTTGTTAAGCTCGTTGTGGCACCAGTTGCAGCTGTAACTAGGGTTTCTGATTTTGTAGCTACACCAAACCATAATGCAACTCTTTGGGAACCTTAAGTGAGGTGTTGGACCTAATTTCTTGATATTCTAGTGTGCCCTATCCTAGTGCACCCTCTAGTGTCCTCAGCCAACAAAAACGTCAAGTATGATTTTTTGGGTCAAAGTCAAAGGTTGACTTTTGGTCAAAAATTGATTTTGAAATCAAAGTTGAACTTTCAGAGTTTCTAACTTGTTCTAATCATTGAACCTTCTTGATTCAATTTCTAACCTCTTCTTGTCAAGATGGTGTCTAGTTTCATATTAGAAGACAAGCTGAACGATGATGCAAATTTCAAAGGTATGTACTTTATATATGTTTTTCAAGTTATATAATCTAGAAAAGCGTGAGTGTGTTTGCAGGGAATGTACAAAGAAAAACTGTCCAAGCAATGATCTTGGATTGAGTGCATTTAGAGGAACAAACAATTGAGGCTCATGGTTCCAGGTTTGATTGATCAAATTGTTAAGTTAAGACATTTCTTGTTCCCAGGCAGGTCGCCTTGGTAATTCTATGATGATTACCATTCTTGTTACCATAAATATGTTTCTATGAAAATGCTATTGGAAATAATTTTTCTCTTGTTGTTCTTGTTCCAAGTTGTTCACAGAAGATAGCTCTGAGAAGGAGTTATAGTGACAGTTGCAAACATGGAGCAGATGACTCCATCAAGTGGTAATACAAATGATCTCAGCAAGTACCAATTATAAAGGAAGCGTGTAAAGCAAAATAAGTCTTGGACATTGTTCACTTAGATCTGTGTGGACCAATGTCAACCTCCTCACTAAACGGGAAAATACACCTCAGATGGTTTCAAGACATTCTACAGAGAGGTCGGGTTAGGAGGGAGCTCACTACTCCCTAAAATCCTCAGCATAATGGTGTAGCAGAAAGAAAGAACTGATCCATTGAAGAATCTATCAAGGAAATGATGAATGACTAGAATCTATCCATGTTTCTATAGGGAGAAGCAACTGTGATAGCCGTATATGTTCAGAATAGAAGTCCTCATCAAATATTGAAGAACATGACTCTAGAGGAAGCTTTCTCCGGAAATAATTCAAGTGTTGAATAATTGAGGATCTTTGGCTGTCAGTCAAGAAGAAAGAATGGAAGGAAGCTATGATGGAAGAATATCAATCCATCATGAAAAATGATGGATGGGAAATTGTGCCTAGATATGAAGGAAAGTATGTAGTCACTTCAAAATGGTTTTACAAGATAAAGCATGCAATGGATGGAAGTATCGATAGATACAAGGCAATATTAGTGGCTAGAGGGTCCTCCCAATAGGAGGGAGAATATTGTGATGAGACGTTTGCTCCAGTTTCTAGATACACCTCTATTTTGTTGCATCATCCATGGGTTGGAGTTTACATCATATGGATGTAAAGACCGTTTTTTCTCAATGGACTAATTGAGGAAGAAGTATACATAGAGCAACCTCAAGATTTTGAGGTACACCAGAGAGAAACCCATGTATGAAGAATGCCTTGTATGGACTCAAGCAAGCTCCAAGATCTTGGTATGCACGAATTGATAGTTACTTGACGAGACTTGGATTTTCCAAGAGCTATGTTGATCCATATCCTTATTACAAGGTTGTGAATAATGCACCTGTGATCTGGCTACTATATGTTGATGATTTGTTTTTGATGAGTGCAGAGCCTCTCATTATTCAGTGTAAGAGGGAGATAGCCTCTAAATTCGATATGAAGGATCTTGGTCTCATTCATTATTATTTGGGCCTAGAAGTATGGCAGAAGTGTGGTGAAATATTCCTAGGGCAAGGGAAGTATGTTGTAAATATCCTTCAAAAGTTTGGGATGGTGGATTGAAAATCCATGGCAACTCCCATGGTGACAGATATGAGGAAGTTGAGAGACTTGGATTGTGATCTAGTAGACTTGTTCCTGTATCGACAATTGATTTTCTCATTGATGTATTTGGTGAATACCTAGCCGGACATTTGCTTTGTTTTGAACACGTTGAGCCAGTTCTAGGTGGAACCTAGACAAAAGAATTGGGTAGATGCAAAGAATATTTTGAGATATCTTCATGGAACGCTAAACTATGGTTTGATATATACCTCAAACAATGATGTGCAACTGCATGGATTTACTGATTCAGATTGGGCAAGGATTCCAGATGACAGGAAGAGTACTTCTGGTTTATGTTTAAGTTTGGGCTCTACTATGATATCGTGGGCTAGCAGGAAACATAAGTATGTGGCACTCAACATTGCATAAGAAGAGTATATTGCAGCTTGTGATAATTGTATGGAAGTAGTATGGCTCCCGTTATCCCCATTTTTTGGATAACTAAGGAGATTATGTCTCGAGGCACTCAGGTTGCAGATATGGAGTGTAGAGAGACTACATGACCAACAATACCCTTTACATAGATGGAAAACCCACTCACCACCATAGATGGTCACATATTTGTAGATGGAATCCACCACACCAACTGGCTTTCAGAAGGTAGTGGGCCTTGATCCATGAGGTATAAGTCAATATTATGGTGAGCATCATTTCAATGTTTAATCTAGTTGAGTATGTTGTATCTTAGACTGCTCTAGGTTTCATGATATATGCTTGCACATTATGCCTTTTTCCCTGCTTCACCTTGGTGGTTGACATTGTGTCCTAGTAAGTGGTTTTCCTTGGGGATAAGTTTTCCACTAGGAACTCCCTTAAAGAGCCATCATACCATTCTCGATCATACTTACCACTTTCCATCACTATTCCCCTCCATTTCCTTATCTCTTGGGATTTTAGGGTGTATTGACCCAATAAGGGATTGTCCCTCATTCTATGGGAAGAAGGGGTTGAAGGCCTAAAGGGGTTCATGTTGGGTAAAAGATAAAAGCCTTGTATAAACCTTCCAGATGCTTCGCCCAAGGATCAGCCAAGAAAGCAGTGAAACACTTATCTTTGAGTAAAGGTGACCCACAATATAATAAAAAGCGCTTAAAGGGTTAGTTGAAGGATAAGATGTCTCATCACGAGCCGACCTATCATGTC
Organism: Picea engelmannii; assembly: GCA_009831015.1. Classification (NCBI taxonomy): domain Eukaryota; kingdom Viridiplantae; phylum Streptophyta; class Pinopsida; order Pinales; family Pinaceae; genus Picea; species Picea engelmannii. The sequence goes on along the minus strand of ML788554.1, from coordinate 532,132 downwards.
CATGAATATCTAGTGGTATGACATTGTCATCATATAGCCACCAGACCAGAGCAATGGCTCTCAGTTGCATGGCTGAGAGAAAGGGGGTCTCATCACTAGCCAACCTTTTCATTTCCACTAGGTGTTTGTGGGTGGCATTGCCATCATCTGGTCACCATGCTAGGGTAGTGACCTTCAACCTCTCCTTATGCTATATTGAAAAAAGCAAAGAAATAAATATAAAAGACAATTGATGGGCTTGGAAAAAGTGCATTGCAGATGAAGGTGCCACACACCCTCTACAAAGGCACCCATGAATGAGACACTACGACCCCTTGTATGTCACGAGCCCTATTCCCATTGAGTCTTGACCCCAACCACTTAATACACTTTACATGGCTTAGAGATGGATATATTGGAAAATTTCTTTGACCTAGGGAAAGATCTTCCCAATAGGACACCTCATCAACCCTCCCATATCCAAGCTTGACAATTCACATAGTGTCTTTGAGCAGTTAATTGTTTGATATAGTGATCTTTGATGCACATGCTTAGATGGCTCATTTATTGATTGGATTCAATTATCATGATGTTATGACTTGATATCCTTGGAGGGCATGCTCATTTGTCTTTGCAGGACCTAGTTGGTGGACAATTTTGGGAGAACAAGCCTAGCTTGGGCTTCCATGGGGCTACAAGCCCACAAGTTAGATGTCAAGGGCCCGCAGGTAATATGAGAAATATTAGACTTGGAAGGCCTTGATGATGAATTGGATGACAGTTCATATCCCCCACATGCCAAACATTTTTCCTAGGAGAGGCAAAACATCACTTCTAGAGGTATGACGTAACCTAGGGGGGTTAGGGCTTGGTGGTGAGGTGTCACTCATTGACACATGGACGTTTTGAGGAGAAGAGGGTCTTCACCATGATGAGATCGTCTAGATTCTTTCCATGTGGCCTTTGGAGGCCTGCCCATTTTTCTCCAACACCAACGACTTCTTCAAAGTGGAAAAACGTCCTCTAAAAGGGTGACGTCCATGTAAAATTAAGGTTTATTTGTGCAAAAAGTGAAACTTTAGATGAATTGTTTAATATTACTTTTTGAAAGGGGGAAATATTAGGGTTTTTGACCCCTAGTCTTGTGGTTTACCCCTTAATTTGTGGACAAGTCACCTTGGTGACATTTTGTATAAATAAGAGATCATAAGATATCATTTTAACATAACTCTCCCTCATTGTGAGAAGTATTGGTCTGGAATTTTTGCTATCTTTGGATCTATTTATCTCTTATGCACTTTTTTATGGATATCTTGATGAATGGTTGATGGAGGAGTGAGGCACTAGCCTTGGATGGATGTTTTCTAGATTTTATGGTGGATTATCTTGGTATCTTTCTTGATTTTGGTACGATATTTTACTATTATGCTATCATTCTTTTTCATGTCAAGAATTATTGTGCTAGGAGATAGGTGGGAAGCATAAGGTCATACAACCTCTTAGCTTAAACCCTAGCTAGAGAAACTTGCCTTGGGAAGTAAAAGGGCTTACACCCCCAAGAAGGCAGCTTCTCTAGGTCCTTCTTTATTTGACTCCATTAACCCAATAGTAAAGGAACTAGTCATACTTTTTTTGCATTGGAGATATAAAATTTTTTCCTTGGGAAATGCAAATTTTGATCTTTTGAAAGGTTTCTTCCTTGGAGTTGTTGCCATATTGAGAGGAGTCTCCCACTACTTTAATTGTTGTTAAAAAAATTAACCTATAGCCATTAGGGTTGCATAACCCTAGCTACTAACACTCTCTTAACTCCTAAACTAACACTAGACTAGCTCTCTAACTTCACCCACCTAGTCTACTAACTAGGGCACACCTTTTGGGATACTTCTTGGATATTTTCCATGGTTGATTTTGTTGCTGCATGCCATTGAATGCTACAGCCATAAGGCTGCAATTTTTTGCAGAAAATACATGTTATAACAATTTGCTTTATTTAACCTTAAAGTGCCATTTTTCAGTCATAATTGATTGCCATACTCATTGATAAAATTGTTGATTGATCTTATACTTTACATGCCGATTTGAATATCTTACTTGCTGATATATATTGTCATATTGCTGCAAATTAGGGATAAAGAGCTTAACTTTCTAATCCATACTAACATATATCATTGCAAGTTGGATTTTCTTGTGTCTCGGGCATGTACAATCTTCCGGAGAAGTAATATACCTTTGGGGAAACAATCACTTGTCTTTATAAGGCATCTATTCCCACTTTTAATTCCACTTAGACTTGACCTCTAGGGGCTTCACTTCCATTTCTCTCCATCTCCATCTCCATCTCAATCCCCCTAGGGTGACTGGTGTTAGAATATAGAAGATGGTGTGCTTGTTTTACCATTGACGATACCCTCGTCACCCAACCACAGGACAAAGCCTCCCTTCGAGCACCTTAACCTTGACTGAGAATTCCTCCGGAAGCAAACCCTAGGCTAGATATCCAAACAAGGAGTAGCGCATCAATCCCCAAGGATAACACATCACAAAAGTTGATCAGATAGTCCCAAACCCTAGCCAAGAGATATCTAAGCCAATACTGAAACTAGCTGCTGCTGTAGCTGCACCTGCAACCCTCCTCCAAACCTGCGCACCAACTGCAACTGCAGTGCGTACCAACTGGGAAACTGCTGCGCAAAAATGACTCTGTCTGCAACTGCTGAGATGTGACAAATGAGAACTGGCACCCTGTATTTATAGTGATCCTGCCAACTTACTGGGGACGACTTCTCTTTATGGGTATGTGTTTGTTCAATATATTATTATTAATTATGGTCGACTTCTTCTCTTGGAGGCTAATAGCTTAATATAAATTTTCTTCTTGAGCCGACAAGGCTTCTAGGGTTATTAGCCAATTCATTAGGGTTTCTCTTGCTTCCCAGAGTCTTCTATTCTCGTCAGGTTCACATGTAGAGGTAAATACCTCCCGCAACTACCATAATATTAACACTCCCTCCTAGCTAGAGAGGTATTTACAGGTAATGGACTTGAGCACAAAACATACCATTTACCCGGTAGCATCAATATAGTCATCTAGACTACTTCATGACTAGATCATGAGCATCACCATCACTATCAACCGCATCATCTCTCGAAACCATACTTCATCTGAGTAATATGATGTTGGATAAGTCACTCTCACCATAGAGTGATACAAGAGGAGTAAAAGCTTTGAACTGTTTTCCGTCTGGAAAATTTATGTTCATCATTCATCTGAATGATCATCATCTCCAATAAACTGCTGATAGTCTTGAAGGCAATTAGAACAAGGATAGAACACACCTGTGTCTATTCATAGTAGTACACAACTACAATCCAGTGGTTAACTACCACATCAAGTAACACACAAGTACTTGATCAACGATGTATAGTTGCGAGCAGTGAAACACACTCACCACAATAGTCCTCATCTACTATCATATAGTCTTCATAACAAACATCTGAGAGCATCCTGCATAGAAACAATGTTATGATAAAAACTGTATCATCTGGGCCAATCTTTCACTCACGTCTGTGAGATCTGAAAGAATGTCT
>ML788554.1:495254-527308 GCA_009831015.1 Picea engelmannii | reverse complement strand
TAGACCACTCCCCATAATGGGAAGTCGTTGTCTATGATACATCAGCAATCAGTCTGCCTCCCATGTTAACTACAATGGGAAGCCACTGTCCGTCAGAAATCTCAATCCACTTTCCGAACAGGAAAGCATCTATCCAATCTGGAATTTTACAAAGATAAATTCTCCCTCCTAACTGGAGAGTTATTTCAATCACAAAAATAAATGTTTGTGTACCTTCTTCTAGCTTGGAGAGTCTTCCTTTCCGGTTAATAGAGTTATTTCCACGATTTCTAGCTTGAGTATGCAAGTCCTTTCATCTTGGATAGAGGCTTTACCAAAATGTATTCTTATCTGCTCATCTGTGGAGATATGCATTGGAGAAAACATTTTCTTCTTTCTGGACTTCATCAAGGGTAGTGTAATGCTTGTACTGTAGTCTGGAACATTGTAAAGGCTTCTTGTAGATCTGAACAATAGAGTATATCATAGTTGGAGAACCGGAATATATCCGTGTGGCACTTCTTCTGTCATCATGATATCTGATCTTCTGAGTAGTCATCTCGATGTTATAGGAAATATTTACCACGCTTCTGCTGTGCACTGGAGGTTCTCCACCAAGTTGTCTTCTTCTTATCTGCATACAAGAGTATCTTTCTGGTATGCCTCAAAGTCTTGAGATTGCTCTGCATGCGCTCTTTACTCAATTTCTTCTGGAGAACATTCTTTGCATTCATTTGATGTAGAATTCTGACTCATGGATGTTGCGGATAATATAATGACTTATATAGAGATAAGTCTGGTGTAATGGAACAATCAATCATCATAGTCTTCTCCCTCCATCTGGGAGAACCTCTGGTTCTGGATCTCGCAATGCTTTCATTCATAAGTCTTCCGTACACTGTTCTTCATCATGAATTTCAGTTCTTCTGCTTGATTGCCTTTTAGTGAGTTCATATCAGGCTGGTAATCTTGTGATAGAATGACTGGTTGTTCTGGTTCTTCTTTCTTTCTTGGAATCCTTATGATCCTCTTCATGTTTTTCTTTTATTTTTGGGTCCATGGAGTTTCTTATAGATTCCATGCCTTAGAGATTCCACTTCTTACCTTCATCATCGGTTCACAGATCTGGATGGACAACCAGGAATACTTTAAGGCTTCTCCTCAAAAAGGTCTTCTTCTGCAGTTGAGTTGAACATGTACTGTCTTTTCATGGCTGCTACCATGGATATATGTATTTCATCATCTTCAATGGATCATAGGATTATCTCCCTCCTAATCCTTGCTTCATGTATAGGTGCATATAATCGACTCCCTCCGTCTGATAGAGTCCATACTTCCATCTGCATCCTTATTGTCTTCTGCAATATATAATTGGCTTTCTTTGTCTAAAAAAGTCCATGCTTCCGTCTTGGTTGTCGTCATAAGTCTTTCTCCAATTTATCTTGATGTATGACTTCTAAGTCTCTTCAAGATTGATTTTGATTTCGGCTTATCATGATATATTTCATTCTTTCATGTGTAATGTCTAATGATAACTCTTTTCATCATGTTTGTTCTTTCATAGGTATACTTCTTCATGGAACACATTATCTTCCAAGAGATATATATACAAGATATGTACAGAGATGATGCAAGCAAGATATGTACAAGAAAATAAGAAGAGTGTTGTTACCTTTTAGTAGAAGAAGTCTCTTCCATCCTGCTTAGTCTTCTTAGTAGGTTCCTTTTCTTTGACAATCGATGCTTCGTGTTTCTTCTTCCTTTTATTTAGCTCGGGACACTGATTCCTGTAGTGACCGTACTTCTGACAGTTGAAGCATTGTATTCCTGTAGTGACCGTACTTCTGACAGTTGAAGCATTGTATTCAGTTGAAGCATTGTACTTCCTTTTGTTCTTGAATCTTGCTGTGAAGGCTTGATCATCGTACTTCTTTTGGGGTTTCTCTTTTGCATTGATCCTTGATTCTTCTTGAGCACAACAAGTCCAAAGTTCTTCAAATGTCGGGTACTCCTTCCTTGTGTTCATGCTTGNNNNAAATGCATCCCATGTCTTGGGAAGACCATTGAGTACTATGTTCACCAATTCCTTTTCTGAAGTGATCTCTTCAATAGCTTGTAGTTGATCTCTTAGCTGGGAGATCCTTATAAAGTATGATGTTATGTTGTCGTCATCATTCATCTTCACCCTAAGCCTCCCTCCGAGCACCTTAACCTTGACTGAGAATTCCTCCGGAAGCAAACCCTAGGCTAGATAGCCAAACAAGGAGTAGCGCATCAATCCCCAAGGATAACGCATCACAAAATCTGATCAGATAGTCCCAAACCCTAGCTAAGAGATATCTAAGCCAATACTGAAACTAGCTGTTGCTGCAGCTACACCTGCAACCCTCCTCCAAACTTGCGCACCAACTGCAACTACAGTGCGCACCAACTGGGAAATTGCTGCGCAGAACTGGTTCTGTCTGCAACTGCCGGTATGTGACAAATGAGAACTGGCACCCTGTATTTATAGTGATCCTGCCAGTTTACTGGGGCCGACTTCTCTTTCTGGGTATGTGTCTGTTCAATATATTATTATTAATTCTGGCCGACTTCTTCTCTTGGAGGCTAATAGCTTAATATAAATTTTCTTCTTGAGCTGACAAGGCTTCTAGGGTTATTAGCCAATTCATTAGGGTTTCTCTTGCTTCCCGGAGTCTTCTATTCTCGTCAGGTTCACATGTAGAGGTAAATACCTCCCACAACTACCATAATATTAACAACCGGGACCGCCTCCCTAGAGTGACCTAGTCACCCTTGAAGTGCGAGACCTACATCGAGGTGACATTGGGTGTATGATTCCCAAGTTTTAGCTCTTGCTTCATGGTTGGGTCAGGCTTTGCCAACCTACAACTTGCGCTATAACATTTTGGCGTCGTTGTTGAGCAGGATTTTGAATCCTCTTCCGAGCCCTAACGACACTTTGGCAAGCTATCCTGAAGCCTTTCCCTTATCTTTCATGGCGACTCCACCCAAGGGATGTTCCATTTCCAACCTTCTTGATGAGCTCATCTTGAAGCTCATTTGGCAACTCCACCTTCCCAAAACCCACTTTTCCCTTATCCTTTTCCATCCTTTGATGCTCATTGAGCTCATCTGGCGAATCCATTAAGGTATTACCCTAAGTAATGGAACCATGGCCTCATGGGACTTACCATGGGCATTCCATAAGGTTTATCCCTCATTTCATGTTCATGATATTCCTGGATATCCAAATCATTGCTCCCCGGAGTGGAGGGCAAGTTGCCCCAAATTTGACAGTGATTAATCTCTAGCAGTGACCCATGTCGTGAATTATATGAAGTATGATTCGAACTTAAATGTGCTACATGAATATGTGATGATGAAAATTTTCATGTCTTCACTGGAATCAAGTCAAAAGGATTGTTTTGAACACTCATGTGATCGAAAGAATATCCCCTTTTCTACAAAGCTCATTGAAGAATTTCTCAGGAAATATTGGCCAGCTACTCAAAGTCTGCAAGATTCTTTCCAGGAGCTCAAACACACTCTTTTCCGAGAAGGTTTTTCGATCAATGATGAGACAAAAGATGAAGAAAACTACCAAAAGGATCTCGATGAAGTTTCTCTTGCAGAAATCCTGAACAAGACATTGTCCTCTACTGTCCCTTTCGAAGAAGATGAAGTTATCCAGTCATGTGAAGAAGTAATTAGCTTCTATGATGCAGATGAAATCATGGAACAATCCCCAGATCCACTTGAAAATCTCATTGATGATTTCATACAGATTGGGATATGCAAATGGGATTTGGGTTGTTTCATTTTCGACGGAGATCCTATCTATGACATTGAAGGCACATCTCAGATAAAGGAAATCATTTTTCCAGAGGATTTCATTTTACAACCAGATGGTCCATATATGTGCCAACCTGATGATATGGTTACAGATTTGTTCCATCCATTCAAGGACGACATGACGTAACGTTTTCAGGATGATTTTCAACCACCATACTCAGATTTTGATAGAGACAAGGTCGTGGCCCTCCCAAAGCAATCTGAGGTTCGTACTACCAAACAAAAGTACTTTCATGTTGAAACTTTGGGTAGGGATTTGCAGACAAAGAAGAGACGTTTCCCGAGTCCGATGGAGGAGTTTTTCTCTAAGGCCATGCCTCACCTTGTTTCCTCTTGCTTGTGAAATCATAGGGTTTTCTTTGGATCTCTTGTCCTTTCTCAACCTTCAGAGAGCAGTGATATTCTAAGTGAAGATGAAGACGAGTCATTGTCTATGTATAGTTGTCCCCTTTAGAGATGGATTGATCAGTCTTGTGGCTACACTTTCAGGCGGGACGATCAGGATGATGGTTTCTCTTTCCAGTAGGATTTCCTCCCTCCCACCCATCTTCATGAGTTTTATTTCATGATCGATTATATGTGTGTTTATACTCATGATTATTATGTGCTTGACTTATATTTGTTGTATTGTATGATTAAGCACATGAGGAGATACTTTGATGAGATGATCAAATAATTTCATTGGTCGTATGAAGTCATTGGTTGTATGAATTCACCTGACATCATCCAACACATGATCTTTAGGGCCCCAAGGCCCCAGGTAAGTAGGCATAGGTCTACCAGGAGATTATGTGGTTCTCATGCACTCTACGATGAGAACATGTCCCCAAGTAGCAACCAAATTTTATCCCCATTTTGTGGATAACTAAGGAGATTACATCTCGAGGCCCTTAGGTTGCAGATATGGAGAACCCTGAAGAAGCCTCTGTCTAAGATAAAGTTTGCATACTTGAGGGACAGTATGGGACTCATGGAGATTGATCCCTTGGTTGAAAGGGAGGAGATGACTTCCTCGTTGGGAGGGAGTGTTGATATATGGCATCATGGATAGTCAATGTGCTAGTGGACATACATTCTCCTTGTGGAGAATGGTCCAGGTTGACAGATTGTTGGTTTGTATCATGCTAGTACAACTTAGATATGATGCTTCAACATCATGCTAGTACTACTCAGATTTGATACAGATGTCTTGAGTCACATCATGATAGTACAACTTATATATGATGCATTGGCATCATGCTAGTACAACTTAGAGACGATGCTTATGCCTGAGTTGCATCATGCTAGTACAACTTCGATATGATGCAGAGCATCATGCTAGTACAACTTATATATGATCATGCAACTTATAGATGATGCAAATGACTCACATCATGCTAGATATGATCATTCTAGTACAATTTAGATATGATGAAGAGGATCATGCTAGTACAACTTAGATATGATCGTACAACTTAGAGATGATGCAGAGGCATTGATCTACATCACGTCAATACAACTTAGATATGATGCATTCACATCATGCTAGTAAGAATTATAGATGATTTAGATGGTACTCCACATCATGCCAATACATCTTAGATATGATGCATTTGCATCATGCTAGTACAACTTAGAGATGATACAGTGGAGAGATTCATCATCTGTTGGAACAACTATTCTTCTAGGACGTATGTTCAGATTAGAAGAATGGTCCTTGTATCACTCTATTGAGTGAGTTACTTATGCGAGACACTCTGTTGAGTGCGCTAAGTCTAGCACATGACTTATTCAACATCATGTATGATTACTTAGATGGAGTATGGCCTCGAGAGATGATGTAGACGATAATATGATTTGATGTCAGGAGATTGTTTTACTGCATGGTGATAGCTTGTGTAGCTATTATTTGATTGTGATGGATATTGTGGGTCTCTGGACAATAGTTATGTGCTACTATGGTGATTGTGTTCCATTTATAGTGATTGTATGTCACTAGATAGTAGTTCTACGCTACTAGGAGTGGTTGTGTACCATTGGATAACAATTGTGTGGTTCTATGGATCAACACTGTTGTGATATATTGGATGACATTGTAGTAATTGTGTAGTACTATTGGATTGCCATGGAGACTACCAATAGTGTTGAAGGTGTTTTCTAGGCTGGTGTGACAACCGGTGGTGTTGGAGGTGATTGTGAGCTATATGGATAGTGATGATGATGCTCATGACTTGATCTGCATGATCATGAGATAGCCTATGTGGCTATGATGATGCTACCTGTAGAATGGTCTGCAAGACCATGTAAGCCTTTCTCATGCCATGTGAAATGGATGGATGTGTTTGATACCATTACAATTAATAACTCCCTATCTAGGAGGGAGTGTTGATATTATGGTAGTTGCGTGAGGTATTAACCTCTAGGTGTAACCTTTGGCTAGAATAGAAACCCTAAACAAATGTGTAGAAACCCTAGAAGACAAGTCGGCTCAGTAAAAGAATTAATATTAAAGTATTAACTTTTAAAAGGACAAGTCGATCCAGATAAGTGATAAGAACCATTATAAATAAGAGATGATCTATCTCATTAGTATACACTCACCTCACTCACTCTCTCAAATATGGCTCAAGTTTGGAGCTGCAACTGTAAGGATGGAAGGTGGATATTCTGGGTGATTATTGGTCTCTCTCTCTAGCACCATCTAGCCTAAGATGTGCGCCCTATATTTTAGTATCTCTTGATGATGTATTGGAGTATATTGGTGGTATTCTTGGTGACATCTTTAAAGAAGTGCAGCTGCAACTGCTGCAACTAAGTATTGTTCTTATTCTGTGGCTTTGGGAATTTCTGTCTGGTAAGCTATCTTTGGAGAAATATGTGCTCTAGTGGTTATCTATTGGTTATAGCGCTGCTTCTAGAATCATTCTATCTAGAAAAGGTTATGGTGCTCGGGGGTTTTTTCATACCTATGGTTGGGTGACAATAGTGATATTGTCTATGGTAAAACAAGCACATCAAATATTTTAACATCCTTCCCCCTTTCTTCTTGCATCTCCCTTCCTTGTCCTCTTCACTGATGCTCTCATTACTTTTAATGGGATGCTTTTGGAAGGCCAACTGTCACAGTTGTTCATTTCACCTTCCCATTGTACCATAATATCAAACAAAATGAAATAAAACAAAACATGCTTATTTACAACATTTAGAAACATTTGCCAAGATCCAAATCGAATGAATCACTAGTATGAATGTTGTTATGAATGAATGATGTTTGATAAACAATTATTAGTTAAGTGTTTCCCATTTGGATTGCTCTATCATGTTATGCACAAACATTCGGTCTCTGTGATTTTCATGCACATCAAGGGTGAGGCCTTATTCAGTCCTTGAATATTGAATATGCCAATGTGAATGGTGTATTTGTTGGTAAAGCCTTTCGAACCTTGGGTTTGAAACCCCGAGCCAACAATTGGTTCCGCTATCAGGACCTAAATATTTTGTGTTGCGTGATGAAGTAAGGGCATGACATGGAAACCTTCCAGAAGGAGATAGAACAATAGATCTTTGAGAAGGAGGACGAGTTCACTCGATGAGAGAACAAAAACCCCTAGAACAACCTAGAACGATGGAAACTAAGGTACAAATATTCAAATTTGCATGAATTTTCTTTGATGACTTTCATTGTTTATTGCATGAGTGGATAAAGAGACATACATATATTAACTATGTATGGTAAGCCCAAGAATCGTTGGTTTGGGACCAAGAAGCAATCAATAGGTTGAAATTTGCAGACAACAAGTGGGCCAGAGCCATTGATTTTTGGTTTGATAATGTGAAAGCAGGATATATCATAGAATTTGTTGTTGAATGCAACTAATCTTTCAATAGTGTTGAAAGAAAGTTTACAGTTGATCCTAGAAGAAGGATGTCAAAACAAATCCCTTTGTGGATCAAAATGTTATTTGTGGAGAAGGGGTTGATGTGTGTGGAGCCATGTTATAGCAGAAGTTGTAGGTTGGGAAAATATCGACCCAACCACAAAATAAAGTGATACAACTAGAAAATCCTACTCCCAATGTCACCTCGATGTAGGTCCTGCACTTCAAGTGTGAATAGGTCACTTTAAGGAGGCGTTATCACTGACCCTAAGGGGAATGAGATGTAGATGGATGGATATGAAAGTGGAACCCCTAGAAGTCAAATCTAAGTGGAGTGAGATGTGAAAGGAGATTCCTTGTAAACCAAGTAAAAGTTGCCTCAAAGATATAATACTTCTCCAGATGAGTGTATGTGCCCGAGACACAAAGAAAGACACCTTGCAATGTTATATGTTAGTATGGATCAACAAGTTAAGTTTGTTGTCCCTAAGTTTCAGCAGTAGATGACATTTTATATCAGCAAATAAAGCATCTAAATTAGCATGTAAAATCATGAGGTTATCCAACAATATTACCAATGAATATGGCAATCAATCATGACTAATGTTGAAATACATCTTAGTTCAACATACACTTAGACTAAATTATATTTCAGCCTCCTATAAATATCTAACAACCATACCACTGTTCTTTATGAGCTGAAATACTATTAACCAAGTTCTGAAATAAAATAGAAGCAAAATACAAATATGAACAACACACAGTAACCCACATTTGGCACAAAAATCTGTGCATAAATACTTGGAGAAATATTTAGAAAATAAGACAGATTTTGAGATGAGTGTCTCTTTATTTAGCTTAAGGAAAAATTCTGAGTATATCAGTAATTTACAATCAGCATTTAATGAGATGTACTTTAACCCTATCTGAGTAAAAATTTCACATAACCACTGTACAACATAGTCTTGAAATTTGAACTAGATTTCCTGACCAAAGGTACGGACTGTCCAATCATTAAACAACATAAATATGTCTCGAAATATGTGCCCGTAAAAGTACAGATTTGTACCTTGTTTTACGAATCAATTTGCAACAGCAAAACACCTTGAAATCCATGCCAAAACTCAGCCTCGATTTCTATGCAAGATGTGGATGCAAAACCCAACAAATAAATGTTGTATGACCTCCTCTAATCCGTACTGTACAACCTGCTTGTTGTACGCCCCCCTCAAATCCATACTATATGGATTCCTTGTTGTACGACCTCCTCTTGAAATGCTGAAAACTTGTCTAGAAATGCATGCCAACTCTTGCTGCTGAAACTCTCTTCCTCCAAGAAAAGAAACTCTCCTTGGGAATCATGCCCTTTCACCTTCCTACTAGCTCTCCTCAAAAGTACGCCCTCCTTCTCCTAATGAGTTTCCTTTAAACAAATTCGAAATGTAACTCTCCTAACCCTTGATCTCCCATGAGTGACTCTTCACTTTCCCTCAAGATCGACTGTCACAAATTAATCATTCGTTGAGGTCACTTAAGTCATTAAAGTGACTCAAAACATCATAAAGTCACTTTTAAATATAAAAATAATTAAAAGACACAACTTTATAAAATCACTTTATAAACTGACTTTATAATTATAAAGTCACTAGGAGAAAATTTGCTTGGTCACTTCCTCATGTTGAGCGTTGCCAATGCAGAAGTACCTCCAAGCTACCAAATCTCAACACTCTCTCTTAGCGAGAGAGGTACTTCTGGTATCACCACCATTGTGTGTCTCCATCTCATTAGTTTCCATAGCTGCTCCCTTTGTACTAGAAGTCTATGCTCCCTCTGAACAGGAAGCCACTACTCCCACTGCACTAGAAGCCTCTGCTGCTACCTCTGTTGTACCACGAACTAAAGACATGCTCCTAGGAGACCGCACACTCTCCTGAGAATCCATCCATGTTGACTCATGCCTGCTGAGTCCTTTGAGAGTCCCAAAAGAAGACTGAGTTCTCGGCGTCAACTCTCTCTACCGTGCTACCTGCCAACTCTCCGACACAGAATCTGAGTCCAAAAATCCATTGGAACTCAACACAGGTCAACCCAAAAACCTGTACAAGCCCTCATACTTGACACCAAGCATTACTGTTGTGTCAGCAGTTGCTCCTACAGGATATAAAAACACATGTCCACCATAGAAAACAACTCCAAATCCACTCTCATCCAAAGCTGACACTGAGAGAAAATTAATTGTCAAATCTAGAATATATAACACCTTGCCAACCTCCAGAAGACCTCCTGACTCTAGTTGGAATCTCACCCTTCCGACCCCCTTTACTACAAGTTGTGGGCTGGCTCCACAATTCACTCTACAGTCCGAGTATATCTCTGTAAGATCGAGGACAACTGAACTCAACCCAATCATGCGTCGAGAAGCTCCATTGTCCACAAACCAAGACTCAATGTCCTCGAACGCTAGGCACCCACTTCCCACAGGACCTGTCATGAGAGAGAACTCCTTGTCATATCTCTCAACAAACTCTGCAACCTCTGTTGAAGTTGACACCTCTAGTTCCGGTTGCTTCTTCTTCTTATTTAGACATTGATTGGCATAGTGGCCAGTCTTGTGACATGCAAAGCATTTCACCTTACTCATGTCCTTCTTCTTCCCATTTCCCTTTACCACAAGAGCAATGTTCTTGTCGTCTGCACAATCCAATGCCTTTTCCTGAGACCCCTCCCAGATCTCCTCCTGCGTAAAATCATCCCATAATCTGCTCCAGTCACGAAGCTTCTCTCTCCCCACCACACACTTGACGAAAACCTCCCACTCCTTGGTGAAACCTTTGAGGGCTATCCACACCAACTCCGAGTCAGGAATGACTTCTCCAAAAGCTTCCAACTCATCCTTCACCTGTGCAACCTAGGTGAGGTAGGTTGCCACACTCTCTCCTTTGACCATCCTAGCTCCATGGAGTTTGTCCCAGAGAGCCATTTTTCGGTTCTCGTTCTTAGCCTCATACATGCCTTTCAGTGCAACCCACATTTCATTGGTTTTCTTATTCTCAGCCAAGTGTGGAATAAGGTGGTCTTTGACCCCATCTAATATAATTATCTAAGTCTTGTCTTCATTCACCTCATGAACATCAAGAGCTGTGGGATCTGAAGCAGGTACATGCACAATGGTGTTCGCAAACGACCACAATTTGTTCTCCTTGAGAACACTGCTGATTCTAAACTTCCATTGCAGGTAGTTGGAGACCCCCTCCAATCTATCTCCAAATCTGATGCTGGAAGTCATCTTTGTCCACTTGAAAAAGAACCTTTTCTGCCTTCTTCATGCAAATACACCAATAAATCACTTGTTGTCCCAAATGCCAAAGTTGCCCACTGAAATTCAGAGCCCTGGCTTTGATACCATGTTGAAATACATCTTAGTTCAACATACACTTAGACTAAATTAGATTTTAGCCTCCTATAAATATCGAACAACCATACCACTGTTCTTTATGAGGTGAATTACTATTAACCAATTTCTAAAATAAAATAGCAGCGGAATACAAATATGAACAATAGACAGTAACCCACATTTGGCACAAAAATATGTGCATAAATACTTGGAGAAATATTCTGAAAATAGGACAGATTTTGAGAAGAGTGTCTCTTTATTCAGCTTAAGGAAAAATTATGAGTATATCAACAGTTTACAATCAACATTTAATGAGCTGTACTTTAACCCTATCTGAGCAGAAATTTCACATAACCACTGTACAACACAGTCTCAAAATCTGAACCAGATTTCCTAATCAAAGGTACAGACTGTCCAGTCATTAAACAACAAAAACATGTCTCGAAATATGTGCCCATAAAAGTACAGATCTATACCTTGTTGTATGAATCAATTTGCAGTAGAAAAACACCTTGAAATCTATGCCAAAACTTAGCCTCGATTTCTGTGCAAGTTGTGGATGCAAAACCCAACAAATAAATGTTGTACAACCTCCTCTAATTCATACTATACAACCTCCTCAAATCCGTACTGTTTGGTTTCCTTGCTATACGACCTCCTCTTTAAATGCTAAAAACTTGTCTAGAAATGTGTGCCAATCCCCCTAGGGATGCGTGCCAACTCCTGCTGCTGAAACTCTCTTCCTCCAAGAAAAGAAACTCTCCTTTGGAATCGTTCCCTTTCACCTTCCCACTAGCTCTCCTCAAAAGTGCGCCCTCCTTTTCCTAATGAGCTACCTTTAAACAATTTCGAAATGTAACTCTCCTAACCCTTGATCTCCCATGAGTGACTCTTCACTTTCCCTCAAGATAAACGGTCACGACTTAATCATTCATTGAGGTCACTTAAGTCATTAAAGTGACTCAAAACATCATAAAGTCACTTTTACATTAAAAAATAATTAAAATACCCAACTTTATAAAATCACTTTATAAAGTCACTAGGAGAAAATTTGCTTGGTCACTTCCACATGCTGAGCGCTGCCAATGCAAAAGTACCTCCAAGCTACCAAATCTCAACAACTAAAATATAACACTTTGAGAATGAATAAAGCAAGTTGTTATAAAAGTGATTTTCTATAGTAAATTATCAACCTTATGGCTATATCATTCAATGGAATGCAACAAAAAAATTAACCATGGGAGAGTCCCAAGAACTAGCCTAAAAAGTGTGCCCTAGTTAGTAGACTAGGTGAGTGAAGCTAGAGAGATCTCCTAGGGTTAGTTTGTGAGATAAGAGAGAGTTAACAGATAGGGTTATGCAGCCCTAATGGATATAGGTTAATTTTTATAACATAAATCAAAGTAGTGGGAGAATAGGGATGCTTCAATGAGGCAAGAGAGCTCAAGGCTCAAGGAACACTTCTCCAAAAAGATAAACTTGAAACTAGCAAAATTCACTCTTCCCAAGTCAACGATTTAATATCTCCAATGCAATGAACAAATGACTAATGCCTTTAAATATTGGGTTAATGGAGTGAAGTAAATGAACTAGAGATTCTACCTCTTTGGGGGTGTAAACCTTCTTACTCCCTAAGGAAAGTATCTCTAGTTAGGGTTTGAATATGAGGGGTGTAAATCCCCTTACTTCCTCAAACAAACCCTTGCAACATCAATAAAATCCAAGCAATAAATGATGAAGACTAGAGTGGGGGTCTAAATGCTCTTACTTCCCACCTACCTCCTAGCACAATAATCCTTGACTTGAAACAAATGATAGCATAAGAGTAAAAACCATACCAAATCAAGAAGATGCTAAGATAATCCACCATGAAAGCTAGAAACCATTCATCCAAGGCTAGTGCCTCACTCCTGCATCAACCATTCACCAAAGATATCCATAAACAAGTGAACAAGAGACAAATATTCCAAGTGTAGTGAAAATTTCAGATCAAGTCTTCTCACAAGAGAGAGAGTTATGTTTAAATGAGATCTTATGATCTCTTATTTATACAAAATGTCACCAAGGTGACTTGTCCACATATTTAGGGGTAAACCACAAGACTAGGGGTCAACAACCCTAATATTTCCCCCTTTAACAAAGTAATATTAAACAATTCATTTAAAATTTCACCGTTGCAAAAATATAACCCTAATTTACATGGACGTCGTGCCTTTAGGGGACATTTTCGCACTAGGAGAAGGTCATTGGTGATGTAAAAGGCTAGTAAGGCTTCCCAAAGCCACGTGTCAAGCATCCAGATGTCTTCCTTCATGGTCAAATCCTCAAACACCTAAAAACATCCAAGTTCCAATGCATATCACCTCACCACCATGCCCTAACCCCCCAAATATGATGTCAAGCTCAAAAAGAGGACGTTTTGCCCCTCCTGGGCAAATCGTTTGGCAAGTGAGGGATGGGCAAAGTATTCCACATCATATTTTAGGTCTCTAATACTATGTTCCTATGATCCGTCATGTGGACCCTTGGAATCCAACCTATGGGCTTGCAACCCCATGGGCTTGTTCTTCCAAAACTGTCCATCAACTAAGTCCTGCAAAGAAAAATAAACACGCCCTCCAAGGATCTCAAGTCATAAAATCATGATAAGTGAATCCAATCAATAAATGAGCCACCTAATCATGTGTATCAAAGACCACTATATCAAATAATTAATTTCTCAAAAACAATATGCGACTTGTCAAGCTTGTATCTGGGAGGGTAGACGAGGTGTCTTATTGGGTAGAGATTTCCCTAGGTCAAGGAGAGTTTCCAAGAGATCCCTCTCCAAGCCATGTAAAGTGGTTGGAATGGTTGGGGTCAATAATCAATGGGCATAGGGCTCATGACATATAAGAGGTCGTAGTTTCTCATTCATGGGTGCCTTTGTAGAGGGTGTGTGGTACCTTTGTCCGCAATGTGCTTTTTCTAAGCCCATTATTTGTTATTCCTTTATTCTTTCATAATTTTAAGGAAAGGTTGAAGGTCAATGCCCTAGTGTGGTGTCCAGATAATGGAAATGTCACCCACAAAAACGTAGTGGAAATGAGAAGGTTGGCTTGTGATGAGACCCCCTTTCTCTCAGCCATGCAACTGAGAGCCATTACCCTAGTTTGGTGACCAGATGATGGCAATTCCATACCACTAGATATTCATGGATGTAATAGCTTGGCTCGTGATGAGACCTCCTATCCTTAAACTAACCTTTTAATCATTTTAAATTATATTTCATTGTGGGTCCCCCTTTACTCAAAGATAAGTGTTTCATTGTTTTCTTGGGTGATCCTTGGGTGAAGAATATAGAAGGTTCATACATACTATTTTATCTTTTACTGAACATCGATCCCTTTGGGTCTCTAGCCGTTTCTTCCCATAGAATGAGGGACAACCTCTTCTTGGGTCAATACACCCTAAAATCCCAAGAGATAAGGAAATGGGGGGAAATAATGATGAAAAGTGGTAAGTATGGTCGAGAACGATATGATGAATTTTAAAGGGAGTTCCTACTAGAAAACCAATCCCCAAGGAACACCACTTACTAGGGCACAATGTCAACCACCAAGGTGAAGCAGGGAAAAAGGCATAATGTCCAAGCATATATCATGAAATCTAGAGAAATCTAAGATACAACATACTCAAATGGTTTAAATATTGAAATGATGCTCACCATAATATTGACTTGTACCTCTTGGAGCAAGGCCCATTGCCTTCTGGAAGCCAACTGATGTGGTGGATGCCATATGAAAATGTGTGACTATCTGTGGTGGTGAGAGGGGTCTCCAACTGTGCAAAAGGGTATTGTTGGTCATGTAGTCTCTCAAAACTCCATATCTGCAACATGAGGGGATCAAGACATAATCTCCTTAGTTATCCATGAAATGGGGATAAAATCTGGCTCCTACTTAGGGGCATGTGCTCATTGTAGAGTGCATGAGAACCACAACATCTCATGGTAGACCTTTTCCTGCCAAAAAATCAGACAAAGGGATCAGAGCATCTAGGGTGGTGTTATCACCCTTCATCCATATATATATATAAATCCAAAATGAACACTAAACTAGAAAATAATTTTTTTGACATTTTTGAAAAATTTCTAAGCTAAGAATGAAATCAATATGCAAGTAGAGAAAAAATGAAAATGAAATGCATCTAAACTAGTATGAGCAATCAAGATGAAAAATGCAGGGGAAATCAAGATGACTTACCTACTTACCTAGGGCATGGGACCTAAAGAAGTCATGTACCACCTTCGAAGTAATGTTTTAGGAGAGATCCATTCACGGGTGGTGGCATCCTCCTCCCTTCTATCGTGGATAAGTAGAAAGATTCTGGCCCATATACTTCCTCTGTTTTATAGGGGCCTGTTATCCCCACTTTTTAGGGATAACTAGGAGATCATGTCCCGAGGCCCACAGGTCCTAGACATGGAGTAACGAGAGTAGGATTGACCTGAGCATGGCCCTGGAGGGCCCACCTTTTCTTCTTCCATTATCTTTGTCTTGTCAACAACAACAACATCCATCACCATCAGCTTGGTCCTGTATCAGAAGAGGTTCTTTCTCCACGAGGTAATTGGTCCATGTATCATGGTATGTTTCACTTTTGATCATTGAAACCTTTGAATATATGCATGTGATTGCTTTTATCTCTAACAACTACTTGGATCTTACATTTTCCCACTTGACCATGTTTGGGGGGATTGACAGGGTGCCCTAGCAAGCCTGTGTCTGTAGGTTTTGGTTTTCCACTGGGAGGATTTCTGAAAATCCATCATCTGCTCCCATCATACTATCACTTTTACATCTTGTTTCCCACTCATCTATCCCATTCCCCTTGTCCGGGCATTGGGTTGACCTATTTTCAGAACTGCACCTTACCTCGTGGGAAGAAGGGGCTAAAGGTCCAGGAGGTAAAAGCAAGCTGGTAAAATATTAAAGCCTAAGAATAAACCTCGAGATGCTTTGCCCAGGGATCCCTGAGAAAGAAATAAAAGGCTTCTAAGCAAGAAACAAGAGGGACCCAAAAAAATAATAAAACAAGACCTAATTAGAGGATAGAGCATCTCATCACAAGCCAACCTATTAGGTTCATGGATATCTAGCAGTATGACATTGCCACCAGATGGTTACCATGCCAGGGCAGTGACTCTTGGTTGCATGACCAAGGGAAAGGGGGTCTCATCACGAGCCAACCTTCTCATTTCTGTGAAAGTACTTGTGGGTAACATTGTCAGCTCTGGTCACCATGCCAAGGCAGTGTCCCCTGATTAGCTCTTGAACAGAAAAAGAAAATAAAAATAAAAAGAATACAAAGAATAAAGGAAAGAATGGGCTTGGAATAAATGCATCCATGACAGGGACAACTCGCCTTCTACAAAGACACCCACAGGTAACACGTTGCATCCTTGGCCCTTACTGCACCCACATGCTTGGACATCCCTATTGTGCTACTTATATGTCTAATATAATGAAGTCATTAATTATCAATCCGGGATTTGTAATCAACAGAGTTACAAGACACCAGTAAGAAAGGTAATTCCTAATGTCACAAGTATAGAATTAAACTAGATTATGCAGGCTGGAAACAAATCAAAATAGCAAACTGCAATGTACTTTGGTTGTCTTTCACAGAGAGGCTATCTATTCCATTATGGCACATGCAAGTATGAGATGGAATTGGTTGATAGATCAACTCTGATGTCTGACCCAGAAACTAATTATGCAATCCACACTTTCTAAAAGTAAATCACACATCACTCAGCATAACATAGGTAGTTCAACAGTTAATATGTTGGTTCTGCTGTGGTTCACGATGAACTTCACTAGGTCTTCTCCAAGTAGTTTTGACTATTGCTGCCAACAACTATGATCACTCAAGGAAACCAAACTCATGAGAACAGAAACAGAGCACATGTAAAAATAGAGTAATTAAAGATCTAAGCAATTATAAAATGGAAATCTTAATCTAAACTATACTGCTATCATCAAACAGAGTTAGAACTTTAACTAATTCAATGTTTAGACTATTGAAAACAAACACTAATACTAATCTACAAAGAGGCTGACCTTTGTTGGGTGGTGGGCCCTTACCGCTTCAACAGGTCAGCTGCTGAAGTCTACAGGATGCTTGCTTCTAATGCACACATTACTCTCACTCACACTTCAACACATAAAATCAAAACTCTCTTTAACAACTCAACTCATTCTCAATCATAGATAATCAGAATATGGGGATAAAATGGTTTTTCATTGATCTTTACTCAGAAATGTTCTATACTATCATATGCAACTTACACATTGATAATATGCTAACTCTCCTCTCCTTCTACCATACTTGCCACGACTATTTAACAGTCTGCATCGTGAAACATAAGGAGTCGAAGGGATTTTCAAATCAATTAGTTGTTTAAGTTTTATCATTCGGTTACATCTTCAGCATCATCCTCATGACATGAAGTGCATGAGGATGAGGCAATTAACAAACTGTCCTTATCATAGCAAATAGATGCCCACCATTTGACTTAGGCGAGATCTGGCACTTAACTTAGTGCATTGGGCTCTTCCATATGAGTATCGGATTGTAACAGGAAGATGGTACCGGATCTCGACAGGGCACAAAAGGTGGTACTGGATCATAACAGAGTGTGTTCGTTGGTACCGGATCACCACGGGTAAGATTTAGGACGCGTTTGGTACCGGATCAGACAACAAGAATCTTGGTGCACAGGTACCGGATTACGACAGAGCTGGTACAGGAACGCTAGTCATCTAGGGGTCAAAGATCATATGACAAATCGAGCATTAGTACATGAAATATTTAATTCCTTAACTCAATAAACAACAAAATACATGAATTAACCATACTTTACCTTATAACCTTAATACTGGCAAGTGATAGCGTTCTTGTCATTCACTCAAGCTTTAGATAGGTCCAAAAAGGTATAGGTGAAGAGTAAAATAGGGTAATAAGAATGTCAATTCCAAGTCTCAACATTCCCCCATGCCAAAATCATTGCATGTCCTCATGCAATTGAAAACAAAACCCAAAATTTTCAAAACTTGAGACTGTGTTCTTTACTTGGGTGGATCAATGATATTGATGGCTGAAGCCTCTTCTCTTAGCCCCCTTTTGATGACCCTAACATATTGTAGGAGTCTTAATACCTTCTTGAGCTTGTTATAGGTCTCCTCATGGTCGTCTTGAATTTGTTGGATGGTTGCTTTCAATTGCTCATTTTCCCTTTTGATATATCTATCCAAGAGTTGATATTCCTTTACTTCCTGTTGGAGTTCCTAATTTTGTTTTTGTAATTCTCAAATCCTTTTCTTCATTTGTTCTTTTGTCAAGTTCTTTGTTGATTCTACCACTTCCTCTCCTCGACTTCCTCCCTCATCCCACATAGAGTAATAGTGGCTTGCTCTTCAGTCAGACTAGGGATGTCATCTTGAATTGGTAGATCCTCAGAAGGGGAGGTAAGGTCGATTGGATCTTCCTGTGTATGAGGAATAACTATTGTTTTTCCCTTCTTTGCCATGATCCTTGTAGTTCTTTTACAAGGAGGTACCAAATTAGGAATGCTTGCAGGCTTCCTTTTCTTCCTCTCTAATTGTGAAGTGGTGACAGGGGGTTGTGCCACAGACTTTTTACTCTTAATTTCTGAGCTATGCTTCCTTTTCTTTATCATTTTATGATGGTCCTCTTTCTCAACTGTCACCGTGGAAGTCTCCTCAACTACTTTGTTTTTACCTTTTAATTCAGATCTTTTAGAAGTCTTGTTGATTGTGGAGGAGGACCCTTCCTTTTCATGTTGGCTCACTGCCCTAGATGATGGTGGAGTTGTTTTATCCTTCTTGCTTTTTTTATCTTGGGGTTCTTTACTTTTCTTTGGACCATGCTGAGTTTCCTCCATAGATTTGTTTCCTTTGGGAAGGTGTTGTGTGATAAGTGTTTTCCAACTAATCCTCTGTTTCCTAAGCTCATGCAAAACTAGCATTTTAATGAAACCTTGATGGTAGATGCTGGTCTTTTCTATTTTGGAGATGGATTTAACACCCCTTACAATTTTATTCAAACTCATCCACAAAAAATAGGGAAAATCGATTTCAGGGCCTCCTTCAAAATGAAATAGGAGCCTAAGGTGATAAATGAAAGTCATAGCATACCTGCCTTCACAGGTGACAAATCATTGAAGAGTGGTAATCATTGGGTGGTATTCTTCTTTGATGTAATTTCTAGGGATCCCTTTCTTCCAGTCGGGATGTTGATGATCTGCCTTCAAGAATTGTTGGCACATATCTTTGTTAATTCCCACACCTTTTAAGTATTTAGCTACTCTGCTAGGCAGTCCTGTAACCTCCCTTACTGTTGCTTCATTAATTATCAGTTGTAGGTTGCTTATACGTGTCGTCTCTTCGTCATATCCTTGCATAAATTCCTGAGATATCTTCTTGTTCAAGAATGTAAATTTTTCTAGAAATGGTATCCACCCCAATCTGGCATATTTTTCTTGACATAATTGGTATTCCTCAGTTTCCCTATAAACTTGGAAAACTGGTTCGTGTTTCGTAACAACCATCATTATAAGTTGAGAAAAGGGTTGGGCTGTAGCACAAGGGTGTAGTGAATTGATGGAGGGTTTGGTACCGGAAAGGAGGAGGCTCAGAACTGGAGAAAATCTCACGACAGGGGGAAGTATGGTGATGGTGTTGCAAATGGTAAGTTTGAGTGAGGGTGTTGTAAGGAAAAATTAAGACCAAAAGAGGCTTATCTGGATGTCTTCGCCACCATATAAGCCATTTCTTATCTACCCATTACTGTAATGATGAGGATAAGACGTCAGGTATTAGGGAATCATTTTAGAATAGATGATTGGACTTTCAGGGGGTGAAATTAATGTTGGATCGTGGTTCATGATATACGATAGGTTCGTGAATTTGCTTGAGGACGAGATATATTCATGGGTTATCATTGTTATGCATGCTTCATATTTTGATATGATTTTTTCCTTTAACCATGTTCAAGAGCTATGAAAGGGTTAATTAGGTTTAGGCATATAGGTATGAGGGATAGGCGCATGGGTTTAATACTAAGGTCGTAGGGTCTAGTATAGATTTTCATGATTATTGTAGTTTTATGAGCATAGGAAAATAAATACCATTTTACCTTTGCTTTCACCTTTGTATGATCGATGCCCATAGTATGTGTGACTGCTTGTAAATTGTCAAAATTCATCCTTTTAGACTGAAGCTTCTTGAAAACTAGGTACTGGAATGTCCTATACTTCTGATGTGCGTGTCTTCTTTTGTATTTGGTTCTGCAGAGTGGTCATGTAAGTTTGGAAAAGAGTTCTAAAGGGGCTCTTTGACCTTCCCCCATGCCGAATATGTTGTATCTTTGTAGGCAAGAAGATTCAACATTTGATATCATAATGGAGAATAAGATGACAAGAGTAAAAAGGAATCAATCAAATTTTAGAAGTACAGCTTATCACTTATCATATGATATCATGCAAAAATGAAATTGCCCCTACTGGAATGGATGATTGACAAAGGTAGCATTCAACAGTGAAACAGGGGAATACATCTATGTTTGCATCTCATGCCAAAAAAATGAAATTGCCCTTCTTTTAATGGAATATTGACAGAGGTAGCATTCAACAGTGAAAGAGGGGAATACATATATGTTTGCCAGAAGAACAGATCCCACCTAACTTGCTTCAGAGTTTTAGTATCATTGGATGTTATAGATAAATTTCACAATACGAGTAGATTAGGCTCCACTCTTAAGAAGTTTCCTTCTTAGATAGTGTAGGATTTAGATGTCAGACCGGTAAGTTGACTTAGGGTGATTCTCAAATGGACATTTGCTTGGAGAATTATATTGCTAATTCATCTGGGACTGTGTATCTCATGATAGCCAATAATGACCTTTACTCTTTTTGTTTTAGATGGAAAAAAGTGGATTTTTCAATCAGACAAGTATAGATGAGACATGTTTCAACCAGAACCCACTGCCAGCAAGCCTGTTCAGTACTCTGGTGGGGTAGTTGTGATAATTAGTGAGAGGTGCCTTCCCCAAGTAGAATGCCCCATTGCCAACAGGCCTGTTCAGTACCCTGATGGGTTTGCCTAGTCATACCATAGACCGGTACCCGTTGCCAGCAGACCTATTTAGTATCCCGACGGGTTAGTCTCTTAAACCCTTTTTCCATCAGAGGCTTCTTGTCCATAGTCACCTATTTTGGTTTGTATTAAAGAGTGCTTTGCACGGTGACAGGGGAGGCTCGTCTGAAAACCTTTTTACAGGGTGGGATGGTATTGGGTTGGAAGGCATATACTCTTCTTTTGTATGTCTTTTAAATATTTGTCTGAAGGGAAAATAAACTTTTATGCACATTATTTCTTTAGAGTGATCTAGATGTATAATTTTGTCTGAAGTTGTCCATAAGAGAATGACCTAAAGTTTCCTTGGGGCACTGGTACATCCTCTGCCATAAAAGTTTTGGTAGTGTGCCCATGGTAGAGAGTGTTCATATACTCATATGTTACTCTTTAATAAGATAATCCAATGAATACTATTGAAATATGGTTAGGGTGAGATAGTTACTTATAGGCTAATATATTTTTCCTTTAAATCATGCTGAATACTGGGTAAAGGAAACTTCTAGTCTTTAAAGTGGATTATGGTTCTTTGAGCAATCATGGGTAAAGATTGTGTCCCTCTTTTTAGTTTGTTTTTAAGCAACAAAACCAAAAGAAATTAAAATACTTCTCAGCAACAGAACCAAAAGAAATTAAAATACTTCTCAGCAATAGAACCAAAAGAAATTAAAATACTTCCCTTTAGTTGTCAACAGAAGGGCTACTATTTGATAGTGCTTTTGGATCCGTGGTTTCATCTTAAGTGGTTGTTGCATGTTTTCATACTTTAGATTTATTGACATAAGATTTTAAAATATGCTTTGTCAATATGTCTTGATAGTACTGCAGAAGGACAGATTCTGGTACCAGACTGGTACTGGATTAGAACATAATTTCTGGTACTGAAACATAACAAAATATTGCTGATGCCTACAAATGATATTTAGCAAATTCATGAAGGATCAAATAGATTATTAAAAATTTACTTACGAAAGAAAAGAAAATTTGCGAAAGTAAGACAAAAGGAGGTAAAGGTCTTTTGTTACCTTCAGCTTATTATCAAAATTCGATCACACCTATGTACAAAAAGTTTCAAATAAACCAATCAATCAATGTGGGTCAGTAGAAGGATCTCCTTCCTTACTGATCATTTGCATGTCTGAATTCTGTAGTATACGAGTTAGGAATTCTTCTTTGGACAGAGGTCTATTGTAAATTCACAATCGATGACCATTCACAAGTAGTGGTGTCTATTGTTCATCAATTGTCTTGATCCTGATTGAACCATTATCGTAGATAGTGTCAATTTCATAAGGTCCCATCCAACGGGTGGTTAACTTACCTTTGAATTTCTTGAATCTGCTATCATACAATAGGGCCCAATCTCCTTGTTGAAATTTTTTCTTTTTGAGATACTTTTCATGCCATTTTGTTCTCTGTTCTTGAATGAGGGTAGTCCTTTGAAGTGCTTCCTGCTTGGTTTGATCCAACTCATTAAGCTGCAAGAGTCTTTGTTGTTGGGATTCATCCAAGTTCATGCCAACTTGTACTGCAGTCCTGAAGGTTTTGATCTGAAATTCTATGGGGAGAAGCACCTGCTTCCCATACACTAACTCATAGGGTGTATGTCCCATTGTATTTCTCCAGGTGATTCTATAAGCCCATAAGGCTTCTAATAATCTATCAGCCCAATCCTTATGGTGCAGGTGTACTGTTTTGGTAAGAATGGACTCAATAACTTTGTTGGTGGATTCTACTTGTCCATTTGCTTGTGGATGATAGGGCGTAGATTTCCTGTTCTTGATTTGGTACTGTTCTGTAACAACTTTGACTAGATGAGAGATGAATTGGGTTCCCTGATCAGTCACAATTTCTCTCGGTACACCAAATCTAGTAAAGATATCATTAAAAAGGAAATCTACCACTGATTGTTCACTGGCAACCGGTAAAGCCTTTGCTTCAACCCATTTAGTCACATAGTCAGTGCATACAAGTATATACTTTTTCTTTTTAGATGTAGGGTTAATGGGCCCTACAAAATCTAATGCCCATTTCTCGAATGGTTCAATGATTACTTGGGCTTGAAGTGGAATTTGGTCTCGTGCAATAGGCTTACCCATTCATTGACATTCATCACAATTGGATACATAGGTTTTAACATCTCTGAAAATATGAGGCCAGTAGTAACCTGATTGCAGAACTTTGTAAGAAATACTTTTGTCTGCGAAGTGTCCTCCACAGGGGCCATCATGGAAGTCTTGTAAAATATCATGAATTTCATCTTCCCTTACACATCTCCTGATTACCAAATCTGGTCCTATTTTGTAGAGGCAATCATCGTGCCACATGTAATTTGCACTTAGTTGAATTACTTTCTATTTTTCTCTAGGAGATAATTTCTGAGGCATCTTCCCTGTCATAAGATAGTTAGCGACATCTGCATACCACAGAGTGAATGTAGAAATAGAAAATAATTTTTCATCAGGAAAGGTATCTTCTACTGGTGCATTATCTCCCAGATGAATCATTCTAGATAAGAAATCAGCCACAAGATTATCTTTACCAGGTCTATCAATAATATTGATATTAAACTCTTGTAATAATAAAAGCCATCTTTTAACTCTAGGATTTGTTACAGGTTTGTTCATTAAGAATCAGATGGCTGAATGATCAATGTGTACAAAATCTTGATATCCAGTAATATAGTGTCTAAATTTATTGATAGCATGGACTACAACTAGCAATTCCTTTTCTGTGACCGTATAATTAACTTCAGATGGAGACAAATTTTTACTGACAAAGTAAATAGCACAGGGCATTTGATTTTCTCTTTGTCCAAGGACTGCCCCAAGGGCCGTGTCTGAGGCATCGATACAGATATGAAAAGGAAGGGACCAATTTGGTCCTCTTAATACAGGGGTAGTTGACAATTTCTGTTTTAAAATTTCAAAAGATATTTGGCATTCATCATCCCACTTAAATTCAGCTTCTTTGGATAATAATTTAAATAAAGGGGTAGCTAGGCTTGTAAAATTCAGAATGAATCTTCTATAGTAGCCAACATGTCCAAAAAAACTACAGACTTCCTTTTGTGAGGAAGGTATTTTGATTTGTGTGATGATATAAATCTTTGTCGGATCGACTCTCATGCCAGAACGAGAAATGTGATGTCCCAAAACAATACCTTCAGTAAGCATCATTTTTGAATTTTCATTACTTAAGGAAAGGTTAGTTTCCTTACACCTAATCAAGACTTTTTCTAAATTGGCCAATGCTTCCTGGAAGTCTTGTCCATGGATTGTAAAGTCATCCATGTAGACTTCCACACAATCATTGGTCAAGTCAGAGAAAATGGTTAGGACAACTCTTTGAAAAGTGGCAGGGGCATTGCAAAGTCTGAAAGGGAGCACCCTATAAGCATATGTGCCCCAAGGGCAGGTGAAAGTGGTATTTTCCTGTTCTTCGGGTGCTATTTGTATCTGGTTGTAATCACTAAACCCATCCAAGAATGAGAAATACTTCTTTCTGGATAGGGTACCCAACACCTAGTCAATAAATGGTAAGGGGAAGTAATCCCTATGGGTGGCTTTGTTTATCTCCTAGAAGTCTACACATATCCTCCACTTACCATTTTTCTTGGGAACTATGACAAGTGGAGATACCCATTGACTATCTGAAATGGGGTATATGAGATTGTCTTGGAGGAGTTTTTGCAATTCCTCTTTTACAATATCTTTAAGGGTTGGATTCATCCTTCGCTGAGGCTGTCTGACTGGTCTGATTTGGTCATTAGTGTAGATATGATGTGTGCATGTGTCAGGATGAATGCCTTTCATGTCTGCATAATCCCATGCAAAGGCATCAGATTGTCTTTGGAGCATTTCAATCACTTGTGTCTTTTGTTCTGGTTCCAAACTAGAGTTGATATACAAAGGTTTTCCTGGGCTAATGTCAACAAGTTCAGTAGTTTCTTCCTTATCTGAGGAGGCTGGTGATAAAGTGTATAATTGAGTGATATTAGGGTGCCAAGTTTTTTGAAATTCGGAACTAAAAATATGTGACAATTATGCAAAAGACCTTGGGTATTCAATGTAGTTTGTGTCAGCCAAAAATAAGCTTAAGACTTGTTCATATGATTGTTCTTGTATTCCTCTTATTTGTTCAAGTGTTAACACAGGTCTGATGCAATCTTCCTCTCCATAAGGGTTTTCTAACAAATAGGTATTTCCTGTGCCGGTTGGGCAGGAGGGAAGAGAACAAGTTTTTGTCTATGTGTGCCATTGGATATGGTCATCTCACCAGACCAACAACTGATAAAGGCATTTGCAGTGGCCAGCAAAGGGTGGCCAAGAACCATAGGGTGTCCTGGTTTGGAGGATGATTTAGAATAGATGACTAAAAAGTCTACTGGATATTCCCAAGAAGCTAGGGTGACTGTGACATCATCTAGACTTCCTGCAGGGCTAATGAATGACTTATCTGCCAACTCGATCATGGTTTGGGTTGGTCTAAGCTGATTGATTTGAAGCTTTTGCATAGTGTCAAAAGGCATTACATTAATAGCTGCACCCAAATCAATGTGTGTTTGGTAGAGAAATGTCATTAATTTCAATAGTGACAACTGGGTTTCCAGGATCATTATACTTGTATGGCATTTCAGAAATGAATTTAGATAATTGTCCCACTACCTGAACAAGAGGAGGTTCCTTCTTCTTCCTTCCCAGTTTCTTAATGAAAAGATCCCTTATAATTTTAGCGTAAATAGGGATATCCTTAATAGCTTTTAGCAGAGGTATTTTAATGCACACATTTCGTAATTCATCTTCTATATCTCTGTGCAAGGGTGGGTCAGGTTTCTTCACTAACAGTCTTTTGGGGTAAGGTGGAAGATTAATTTGTTGGAGTACTCATACCAATTGAGAAGTGATTGGGATAGGAGGAGAGGCCTCTTCTTCTACAGGGGTGGTTTGAATGTTTTCTTCCTCAGAATGATTATCATTTTCTTCCTGGATTATTATTGCAGGATTTGATTGGTTTACAACTTTCCTAGATCATAGTTGAATTTCATAGGTGGGAAAGGTTTGAATTTCTGTATTCTGTACAGGGTGGGTGGGTCGATTATTGGGGTTAGGGATTGGCTGGGCAGGGATTGTTGTTGGTCTCAGAGGATTGTGGGAAGCTTGGTTTTGTGGTTGTTGATTGGGATTTATAGATACTTGCTACTGCTGATTAGGATTCAATGGGTTTGTAAATTGCTGTTGTATAGGAGGTGGGAGTAAAGCTTGCATCTGTGGTGGGTTGAATCCAGGTAGTAATTGGGAAATCTTTGCAGGGTACTGTGGATATGTAGGGTAAGAGGGATTTCCATACATAGGTCCCCTCCAACCTTGTTTCCAAGGCTGAGTTTATTGAGGTGTCCATTATGGATAAGTCATTGGGGAAGGACCCCATTGTTTTTGTGTATTAGGATCATAAAATGTATTGGGAGTTTGGGCTCTCCAAGGTCTTCTAGAAGGGTATGACTGTTCTTGTGAGACTCCTCCTCCCCTATACATGGCTTGTAATTCAAACAAGGTTGGACACTCAGATGTGGGGTGTTCTAGAGTACACAAACCACAGATTTCTATGACATTTAGTGGGCATTCTTTCTCGTTATTGTGCTTCTTTCGGAATCTATGACAAAATATTGCTAAAGCATCTTCTTCTTGTTTCTTTTTCAGTTTCAGAGTATCTAATTGGTTACTTATTGTGCTCAGGATGTCTGTTTTAAAGTTTTACAATAAGTTTAACTCAGTTCTGGTGACAGTCCCTGAACTTTGTTTTGTATTTATGCTAAAAGGATCTCTTTGTCCTTTTCCCCTTTTAGCTTGTCCTCTTGAGTATTTCCTACAGTAATCTGCAATTTCTGCAAAAGGTTTTTGGTGTACATCTCCTGAACTCAACAAGTTTAAAACTTCTATGAAATCATCCCTAAGACCTTTCAAGAATACAATTCTTACTACAACTGGGTCTGAGGTGAATAGTTTTTACTTTTGATAGTTGTATAAGAACCTTTCTAGGTAGTCTTCAGGACTTTCATCTTCTGTTTGATGCATTTTAAAAATGTCATTTTTAACATTATCCTTACAATAGTCTTGGTATTTTCGTAAAAATGTGTCTTTCATTTGATCCCAAGAAAGGATTGTGTTTTCTCCTAAGCTCATGAACCATCTTAAGCCTGAATCTTTCATTGTAGCAGGAAAAAGCTTAAGTTTTTGGGCATCGTCTGAGTAGTTATAGCTTCTACACAATATGTCAAACTCAAATAAAAATAAATCTGAATCTTCAGTTGACATACCTCTGAAAGTAGGTAACGATGATAGTGGGATATTCTTCATGCTGACGTTTCTGGAAATATCCAAGATTGGAAACCCAAAGGTCTCAGTCTCTGTAGCTGCATTTCCTTCTTCTTCTGCCATTCTACTGATGGATGGTTTAGAAACTGGATTTTCTGTGTCTCCCAAATGTTCAACAGACTCACGTTCTACTTGTCCCAATACTGATTCTTTCATTTTAGGTTCTCCTTATGGAGCCTCGCTGGCTCCCCTTGAATTTTCTATTGGTGGAATTTTTCCTGCACCAATGTCGGTTGGATTAGTGGGGGGGTTTGTTTTTGAATCTTTGGAGCTTACAAATCTACCCTTGTTATCTCTATATCTATGCATAAAATGGAAATTTGATTTTTTAGTTGAATTGAAATCCTAATTCTATCTAGAAGGTAAGAAGGCAACCTGGCTTCGGAGAACCCCACTCTAGTGGCCGCGTGGCTCTTCACTCACGTCTTAAACATTTTATCCTCCTCCCTCAAGCAACCTTTTAAAACATTAAAATTTATGCAAACAATCTAAGCTAAAAATTACTTCCTACCGTTTGCAACTCCCCGACAAAGACACCAAAATGTTGTGCTACTTATATGTCTAATATAATGCACTCATTAATTATCAATCTGGGATTCGTAATCAATAGAGTTACAAGACACCAGTAAGAAAGGTATTTCCTAATGTCATGAGTATAGAATTAAACTAGATTATGCTGGCTGGAAACAAATAAAAATAGCAAACTGCAATGTACTTTGGTTGTCTTTCACAGAGAGGCTATCTATTCCATTATGGCACATGCAAGTATGAGATGGAATTGGTTGATATATCAACTCTGATGTCTGACCCAGAAACTAATTATGCAATCCACACTTTCTGAAAGGAAATCACACATCACTCAACATAGCATAGGTAGTTCAACAGTCAATATGTTGGTTCTGTTGTGGTTCACAATGAAATTCACTAGGTCTTCTCCAAGTAGTTTTGACTATTGTTGCCAACAACTATGATCACTCAAGGAAACCAAACTCATGAGAATAGAAACAAAGCACAAGTAAAAACAGAGTAATTAAAGATCTAAGCAATTATAAAATGGAAATCTTAATCTAAACTATACTGCTATCATCAAACAGAGTTAGAACTTTAACTAATTCAATGTTTAGACTATTGAAAACAAACACTAATACTAATCTACAAAGAGGCTGACCTTTGTTGGGTGGTGGGCCCTTACCGCTTCAACAGGTCAGCTGCTGAAGTCTACATGAAGCTTTCTTCTAATGCACACATTACTCTCACTCACACTTCAACACATAAAATCAAAACTCTCTTTAACAACTCAACTCATTCTCAATCATAGATAATCAGAATATGGGGACAAAATGGCTTTTCATTAATATTTACTCAGAAATGTTCTATACTATCATATGCTGCTTACACATTGATAATATGCCAACTCTCCTCTCCTTCTACCATCCTTGCCATGGCTATTTAATAGTCTGCATCGTGAAACACAAGGAGGTGAAGGGATTTGCAAATTAATCAGTTGTTTAAGTTTTATCATTCGGTTACATCTTCAGCATCATCCTCACAACATGAAGTGCATGAGGATGAGGCAATTAACAAACTGTCCTTATCATAGAAAATAGACGCCCACCATTTGACTTAGGCGAGATTTGGCACTTAACTTAGTGCATTGGGCTCTTCCATATGAGTACTGGATCGTAACAGGTAGATGGTACCAGATCTCGACAGGGTGCAAAAAGGTGGTACCAGATCATAACAAAGTGTGTTCATTGCTACCGAATCACCATAGGTAATATTTAGGATGCGTTTGGTATCGGATTAGACAACAACAATCTTGGTGCACAGGTACCGGATTACGACAAAGCTGGTACAAGAACACTAGTCATCTAGGGGTCAAAGATCATATGACAAATCGAGCATTAGTACATGAAATATTTAATTCCTTAACTCAATAAAACACAAAATACATGAATTAACCATACTTTACCTTATAACCTTAATACTGGCAAGTGATAACGTTCTTGTCATTCACTCAAGCTTTAGATAGGTCCAAAAAGGTATAGGTGAAGAGTAAAATAGGGTAATAAGAATGTCAATTCCAAGTCTCAACAATCCCCTGACCACTCATCCACTTACATGGCTTAGATGAGGTCTCTCTAGGAACTTTCCTTTTTCTATGGACACTAGCCCAATAAGAAGCCTTGTCCTTTTCCCCAGACTTGTATTGTAGACTTGTGTAACGTCTTTGAGCTATTGATTGATGTATTAGGGATTTTATGCATGTGTTTAATAATATTAATGATGAAATGTGATTGACATTGATATGATCCTTGTGATTGATGAGCCCATGCAGGGCATAGCCTTTGATGTGCAGGACCATACCTGATGGACATGTACCATTTGGACCAGTACACATGGGGAGATGACCAGTTCAGACCTCCATGGGGATGAAGATCCCATCAAATGGATGCTGAGACTCCACCATGGGGCAGAGACGAGACATATATGGATTGGTGTCTTGCACTGGAGAAGAAGAGGACATTCCACCAGAGGCACCCAGTGGAGCTTGACTTAGGGGGATTTCCCCCCTTTTAGTGAAACATTGGCCTTGGAAGGCCTAGGACGTCACCCATCATAGCCATGATGTCATCTAGTAGTATGGACATTGTGGGAGGCAGACTGGGCAGTATTGACATGTGTGGCAGGTTGGAGAAGCCCAAGGAGGGCTAATGTTTTGCTCCAGGATGCCCCATTTTCCCTAGAAGGGGCTAATGCCTCCCTTAGAGGGGCTTCTTATCTCTTTATAGCTCAATTAGGGTTTTAATTTGACAATTTAATGTAAAACAATATGATTTTGATAATTTGGCCTTGTTCGCCTTTTGCCTTTTTGGACACACCTACCACACTTAAGGGGGGGGGGGGCGCGAGGGGGGGAGGGTGAATGAGTGTGGGGATTTTTTTCCCAAAACTTCCCTCTTACGCAAAAACTCCTTAGTTAACATTCAACATTTGCTCATTACTCATTGTTGCCATTTATAATCAGTTAGATGTGAATACATATCAACGACATATATCAACAACATATCATCAACAAATCATCTCCACAAGGAACACAAAGAACACAAGATGTATGTACAATTTTTCTTTTTATTATGGACTTCAATTCGGGGGTTTTTCAGCAACAACTGAATAGAGTACAACTCTAAAATATCACCATATCTATAGGCAAGACTCAACTTACATTCTTATCACCAACTGAGATGAGGCAACAATCCTCAACAGATATCAATCTGTCAACATAAACAAGTGCATCAACCATGCACCAACCTGTGCCAAACAACCTGTAATCAACCTGTACCATAAACAAGTGCATCCAACCATGTACCAAGTATATACCAATAATTTGTCAACTAATCATAAAAAATGACTCATCAACATGTACCAACATCATTAACTATACACCTCATGTATGTGCCAACTCATCAATTGCTTGTCTCAACCATGACTAGTTTTCGATTAGTCAACAACCCCAACTTGAAATAATCATAAATTTGTATCTGTAATGAATAAATATCTGAAACTGATACACAATTTTCTTTAGTGTGTTTTATGCAATTCCTCCAGGTGTCACTACTTGGAACCTCTTAGAAAAGGAGTTACAACAAAAATGGCATACCTTGCCGAATTCTGGATTATTCTAGAGTGCGACCTTGTAGAGCGTGCCCCACACAAAATGTTCATTGAATTAATCTGAAACTATTACAAAACATACTAAAGTATGTACCCTAACCAAAACATTTTGTCTCATTAAATTTGGATCTGTTATGAATAAGTTATGATGTTTTTACCCGGAACACCTGTTTTTGACTAGTTTCAGGACTAGCCACAAACCCTATTTTCCACGGAGTGTAACTACCAAAATAATACGACCCACAAGATGATTTTTTTACCACGGATACTTGGGTATGTTTTCTCAATGGTATATCAATTTCATGGTCTGAATCATTATATAAAAAAAGTTATAGCGAAAATGGTGAGATGACCTGTAAATAACATACCTTAGAAAGCATCATCAAAAGAATTTATCCTCCCTTCAATTCCGACCCTCTTTTCTTCACTTTCCTTCTGAAATTCGGCTTATGTATCCTTGGTTACCTCATTCATCTATATATCTTCAATATTCTCAAGTGTTCCACACCAAAAATTCTCAAGAAGCTCTCACAAGAAGCTCTCCATCAATACTCCAAAAGATATTCTCACAAGAATCTCTTCATTGATCCACAAAAAGGATGATCTACAAGAGACCATTGCTATATTATTTATACTTTCATCCTCTAGGTCACTTAACCCATTTCTAGGTCACTTAACCTATTTTCCTTATTTTAGGGTTAACCACTTTCCATAAATAGAA
>ML788554.1:444654-476943 GCA_009831015.1 Picea engelmannii | reverse complement strand
CTTCGACGAGTCAAGATGGGAGATGTATGGTATCAAGTGGTCTTTTATGGAATCCACTATGATACTCATGGCATTGATGTCAACGTCTTTGAACTTCTCCATAGCTGCAACATTCTGCGGTTCCTTCTCTTCTCCTTCTTTGAACTTTGGCTTCATGATCTTTCCTTTCACAATGTCCAACACTTTGTTCTTAGCAAGGATGAGGTCAATCCTTGTCTTCCATGCTCTGAAGTTGGAGGCTCCTTCTAGCTTATTCTCAGACTTCATAGAGTTTGTTATGGCTTGCTTGACTTGGTCAAACCCTAGTTTTGACCAAAAATCCAAACTTCACGTCTTGGCCTTCAGAGTGTACCAGGATATGCACTAGGTTATGGTGCACTGATCTATCCAGAGATTAGGTCAATCTCGTCACTTAAGGTGCCTCAACAAGAGGTTTAGGGTTTCTGCAACTGCTTCTGCTGGTAACCCTAGCTGCAGTGCTTTTGGAAGCTGCTCCTGCTAGTAACCCTAACGACAGTTCCTCAACGAGCTCAATATCTAGTTGCTATGTTTCCTTCCAGCGTTTTAGGCTGACTAAAGGGGTGTGGGCCCATAACCTGTTAGAATATATAAGATGGTGTTCTCGTTTTACCACGCCGATACCCTCGTCTCCCAACCACAGGCTGAAGCCTCCCTCCGGGCACCTTAACCTTGACCTGAGAATTCCTCCGGAAGAAAACCCTAGGCTAGATAGCCAAACAAAGAGCAGCGCATCTCTCCCCAATGATAGAGCATCAAAAAAAGCTGATGAGATAGTACAAACCCTAGCCAAGAGATATCCAAGCCAAATACTGAAACTTGCTGCTACTGCAGCTACACCTGCAACCCTCCTCCAAACCTGCGCACCAGCTGCAACTGCAGTGCGCACCAACTGGGAAAACTACAGTCCTGAGATGTGACAAATGAGAAATTGGCGCCCTGTATTTATAGTAATCTTGCCAGTTTTCCTGGGCCAACTTCTCCTTCTGGGTATGTGTATGTTCAGTATATTATTATTAATTCTGGCCGACTTCTTCTCTTGGAGGCTAATAGCCTAATATAAATTATATTCTTGAGTCGACAAGGATTCTAGGGTTATTAGCCAATTTATTAGGGTTTCTCTTGCTTCCCAGAGTCTTCTATTCTCGTCAGGTTCACATGTAGAGGTAAATACTTCCCGCAACTACCATAATATTAACAACGTCTACATCCTAGGCCTAGGTTATCTACACTTAGGGCCATTTTTTTCTAGGGTTTAATGATAGAGCCTTGCTGTAGAAACACTCTCCCTCATTTGACTCTCTTGTCTTGACTTTATCTTTCATGCTAGCCGTTCTTGCCATCTAAGGAAGGAGGAGAGAGCATGAGGCCTTGCCATAGCAACACTAGAGTGATTCTCTCTCCCCTAGGGTTTTTTCTCTGAGGCCCTGCCATAGCAGCACTTCAGAGCTCTTCCCTCCAGTCCTTATCCGTCCTCCTGCAACCTGTGCGTCCTTCATTTTTGACTCCATTAAACCCTAAGACACTGATCTAGAAATCCTCCAACATTGAAGTGAAATTGGTCAAACAACTCTCAAACACTTTGAATTTTAAACCCTAACTACACTAACCCTAGCTCTAGCTAACCCTACTAACCCTAAGTTGTTGATGTCATCCTTGGTTATTACATCTTAATGCAACAACGTTTTACTTTATGAGCAATTGAATGGTAGTTAAGGCATTAATTAAGTCAAGTATTGATTTATTGCATTGAATGCCATATCATTCTAGTATTTATTGGTGAAGTGACATTATCTTTCAGTGCTATTTTGTAAAGATTGTCTTCGTCAACATTTACTTTCAAATTGATTATATTGAATATCGGATAGTCTTTGATATATATGGAGTACTAACCAAAGCTTGCATATGTTAGTTTATTGTTGCGTTGTTCTCGGGCATGGATTCTACTTGGTTATCTTTGTTAGATATAAGCCAAACTATCTGTTCTGGTGGTGATCTGTGAAGGGGGAAACTTGTCATTGTCTGATTACCCTTTAGCCTCTTCAAAATCCCAGGTCACCAGGGAATTCTCCCCTGGGCCTCACCTCCCCAAAGAGAAATAACCTCCCCATCGTGGTGACATTGGGTGGGATAGGTTCCTGTTACGCCAGTTTGGCCTTCTACTTTATAGCCTTTCTTCCTAGATACAAATTGTGTGATAACATTTTGGCGCCGTTTCCGGGGAACACTGACTCAAGTCTCCTCAAATGACAAACCTTTTCAGTAAGCCTTGCCTCAGAGACTATTATCTTACAATCTTGCCTGGTGACTCTACTAGCGAGTTTTCCCTTTTCTTTGGTAGTTTCAAGTAAACTATCTGGCAACTCCATAAACCAAAGAGAGGTTCAATAATCCTCCTTTGTCTTTCAGAAGGAAGCCTCCCAAGAACTCTCCTGTTGTCAAATCACTCTTCGGGAAAAGCCTTCCTTTAAGAACCATGTCTATCTCTTAGACCGCTACAATGAACCCAACCAACAATCAAAGACAATGGTCATCTACTCTTTTCAAACTGTTAGACATGTCAGCCATACCAGGCTACCCTAGGAAAATGCCACCTAAGTATGAGAAGTGGTTGCCTAAATTCATCGGTAGTGATGCAATTAGTGCCGAAGAGCACATGAGAAGCTTTTGGGCGTTTTTTCAACTTCATCCCATTAGTGATGATGCTGAAGACTTAGTCATGAAGTTGTTCTCCGCTACTCTTTATGATGCCTCAAGGCGTTGGTACCTGAGCCTTCCCGATGGAAGAAACAAAACCATGGACAAACTTGAAGAGGTCTTTCTCAAAATATGGAATGTCAAAGAAGACCCTAACATTCTCCTCACCCGACTGAATAATCTTTACAAATATGAAAATGAGTCCATTCGGGAGTTCCACACTAGATTTGAAACTTTGCTGCAAAGGATCCCAACAAGCCATCATCCGAAATATGATTACCTCGTCCACATTTACACCAGATCTTTCAATGGCCAACTAGGGTATCTTCTCAGAGATAAAAACCCCCAATCCATTCAGGAAGCCCAAGAGCTCGCTACTAAAATAGAGGGAAACTTCCTTTCATCCAAGATTGAGCCTTTTGCTAATCCAAGGGGAAGAATAGACTCCAAACCAAAAATAGTTCGCAACGCTGAGCCTACTTCATACTTGTGTGCCAGTATCACCAAGCTGCGAGCCTCTATGGATTCCTCGGTTCACAATTGATTAATTTTGTGGATTCCTCAGTTCCAATGTTGTATTCAACAATCTCGTCATTGATTTTGTTCGAAGGTTTCCCTTTATACATATCATTTTATTCAAAGATATTTTATAAAGGAAAAATACCTTTGGGTAGGGGCCTGTCGGCCACATCGATGATCTCAATATTTTCTCTTTCAACCAACAAGTTTATTTGAGCTTCAGAGAACTCTCCCTCATTCTGTAGAAAGCGAATAATTTGACTTTCATCTTTGAAAACTTTCCAGTGTTCCAAGTTTTCAGGTAACGAAGGTCTGAAGTTTACTTCCACCTTGTAGAAACTGATTTCTTTGGAAAGTTGTAATTTCGAAGTGGAAACAACAAGATTGTCTGCCAAGTGATTTTAATCCCTAGGGATGGCCTCAATGGAAAAGTTGTCAAACATTTTTATGGCATCCCATATAGCATCCCTATATTGTTTTATCCTTGGTCTTTTCACATCAAACTTCTTATTGACTTGTGAAACAATTAGGTTGGAATCCCCCTTTACATGCAGGCTCTTGATGTTCATATTGATGGCCAGATTAACGCCCACGATAAGGGCTTCGTAATCAACAATGTTGTTTGTGTAGTCAAACTCAAGTCTGTATGAGAAAAGGGTGGTTTCATTATCTAGTGACCTTAAGACTATGCCTGCACCCAAGCCTGTGCTTGAGTGTGCACTGTCAAAATACATGCCCATGATCCTTCTTTTCTTTCTTCATCAATAAAGGGGGAATTTGCCAAAATAAACATGTTGTTTATTCCTTCTTCCAAAACTTGATGTTTTACTTTGATATGACCCACTATACTTCCATCTTTGGTCATGTCTTGGAGAGACACTTGCTCGTTACCTTTTTCAACTTTAACCCTCGTTTCTTCGAGAGGTTCTACAAGAATTTGTTGAAAGTATTGTGAGAATTTTTCTTCAGCCCACTTTGTG
Source organism: Picea engelmannii (assembly GCA_009831015.1). Lineage (NCBI taxonomy): Eukaryota > Viridiplantae > Streptophyta > Pinopsida > Pinales > Pinaceae > Picea > Picea engelmannii. Next base: position 472,729 of record ML788554.1, on the reverse strand, counting down.
GCTTGCTTCTTCTCTAGTTCCAAGATCTCATTTGGCGGGACATGTGTTTTTTCTAACGTTACCTCTCTCTTTTATTCTAAAATATTGATCATAAGATAGGCTGCCCTTTGATCTGATTTCTCTCGTTCCTCTCGTAGGTAAGTTTCGACGACTGAGGGGAAGTTTGGTGAGACAAAGTCATCGATCTGATTAATCTGAAGAGTCCCTTTGGGGTTCTCTTATTCTTTTACGAGAGAGGAAACTAAGTTTTATTCTATTTCACATTCTGTCTTCTGAGCCTCAAACACAGTGGTAGGACGTCTCCCAATTAGGGCCCCATACAGATTTTTCATAGTTGATATATATAGCTTGAGAATGGTAGCTTTGGGAGGTGTTAGTGTCCTATAAATAGGTTGTTAGGATGTGAGTAAAAAATGTATGATAGGGTAAAGTCATGCTTTGGTCTCATAAAGGCCATGGCATGACTTCTCTTAGGTTACGAGTTAATGGGTTTATGATTGATAAAGGTGTTTGAGTAAGGTCGTAAAATAAAGGTGAGTCATGAAACATATGGTCTTGGTGCCAAAGGCATGGGTTGTCATATCACTAAAGAGTCATAATGAAACATCATGAGGTCAATTCAAGTTATTTATAGTCAGTCTTTTCATGGTCCTAAGGATTTCATAAGCTCAAATCCATTGGAGGCACGTGGCATCATCAAGAAAATTATAGCGCTGCACAAGTTGTTGTGCAACTTCCTAATGTTGCACAATCGAGTATTAAGGTATGATGAGGTATGATGAGGTATGATTGGTACACTTGATGGTTTATTTTGGATTTATCATTCAAATTTTTCATACACCAGGTGAAGAAACCCCTAGATACCATTTTATTTCTCTTCAAATTTTCAAATCTTCCATCCAATATTATTGCACACGGGCTGCAGGGGACGCTGCTCACAACGTTGCGCACCTTCAAACGACCTTGCTTCCACATTCTCCAACTGATGTTTCAGATTTGTATGACATTCTCATGCACAATGTATTTTTTTTTTATGGATCATTATACATGATCATTTTGTTTCCCTATTATGCATTGAAAATCTTAGTTTTGATTTGTTAAGGACAAATTCATAGTTCTGTAGCAGGGACGCTGCGCAACTATATCAGTCTGTTTTGAGCATCGATATGAGGTTATTTTCAAAGTCTGGAATGGGAGATATCCATTTGATAATTAAATAAACATTTACTACATCAACTTAGGGAAATTTTCAATCAGTAAGTAAAGTGAACTCTTCATGGTAGTTTACATATGTCAAAGATTTAAGGTGTGAGAAGCAAACATGTTTTCTGAAGGAAATAAAGGGTTCTTGGAAACCTTGCCATGATTTTCAGTTTGTTGTTATCGTTAACCATCTCCACCAATCAATCCAGATCAAGAAACAAAATAAAATTTCAAGTAGATCAGTTGCTGTGCAACTGCGCTGCGCTTCTCCTGTAGGTTATTGTTGCGTAGCAACCTTGTTGTGCAACTGTGATAGAGCATGTTGCGTTTCTGACTGTTTTAGAAGTCAAATTCAAGATCACTTTTTGACCAAATGGAAAGGAATTTTTGAAAAATAAAAGAGGTTTTTGTTAAGGACAAACCAAATAACAAAAACCTCTCTCAAGTTTGCAACATGTGTCATAGTTTGGGAGATTTGAATGGATCTTTACAACCCATTTTTCTAGATTTAAGCATTTAATGTTTTCATGTTTTAGTCATCATCTTGGGCATGAATAACAAGAATATGGAGAGGAATTTTAGAAACTTGTGAGATTTAATTTCAAGAATGGGTTCATCTACAAAAACCTCTCTCAGTTTTGAAAAAAATATTTTTATTTAGGAGATATGATGTCATCTTTGACGCCTATTTTCCCAGTCTGTTGCGTTTTTGCTGTAGGTTATTGTTGCGCAACAGGCTGGCTACACAACTGTGATAGAGAATCCAAATCACCTTCAGATAAAAAATGAAAGGTCATAAAGCATGCCACCTCATATGTATCGATTTCAAGGGTCAAAGAGAATCATAATAGGGATTTAAAGGTCTCTCTTATCAAGTTGTTATATGTGTTTAATGAAGTCAACTTTGACTCATTTTGTTTTGCAGTTAGTTCATATGTTATTGCCAAAAGATATTGTAACTGTAGCTTGACTTAGGGAGGCATTTGAATTCGAATTTAGGAGGATAGGAGGTGAATTTTGTATATATTTTATGCTTCTACATGAGCTCAGGGATGGTGGGGAGTGTGTGAGGAAGTTTTATTGTCTGCATATTGTAAATCTTTTTGAGATTAATAAAGCTTTGGACCAGAAGTACCTAGAACGTGACATTAGAGATACATGTCATTATTGCCTCTTTATGCTTGTGCTCCTACTGTGTATGTGATCTCACTATAGAATCAATTTATTTTTTTATGTTTTCCTCTATATGTTAATTTGAAATATATGTACATGAATTCATTTGAACTTAATGCTCTGTTGCATATATTTTCAATTCTTTTTCTGCTATAATCACCTTAGGATTCATCCTTGATAGACGCCCCGAGGGATTGATGTCTTATTTCTATAATTATACTACAATTTCATCTAATTGGTATAAATAATTGTTTTCTATATTGCCTATGATAAGCCATTTTCCAAATCACCAAGTGTCCAACATTTTGTTGAGCTCCGACCTATGACCCCATTGCCCAATGGACTTTCTATCCACCTTTCCACCAACTCTATAAATCCAATTTCATCTTAGATATATAGCCTTTGATTCAAAACCAAATCAATCCTTTCAATGATTGATTTGAAGAGAGAGAGCCCCCTCTGGGTTGGAAGGGCTAGCTTCCATCCTCAAGTTGGTTTGTGGTTACCTTTGTGATTTGCCTCCTCAGCAAAGGAAATTTACAGAGTGATAACAAGATGTTTCAACTCTTGAGGAAAACTTCTTATGAGGGTGTTAAACCTATCATTGAAATCCCTTACATCTTCCCCTGATTTTCTTATGCAATCATGGATCTTATTATACAAGGATTGGTAATATCTCTTTTTTCCAAATATTTTGGTGAAAATTTCTTGAAAGAAGTTCCAATTTGTGATTGTTCCTAGGGAAATTTCATCAAACCAATCCTTGGCCCTTCCAAAAAAAGTGTAAATGAAAAGTTTCATGAAGATATCCTCATGTTAGTCGTAGAATTATAGACTACGCGGGGACTAGATCCTTTGGGTGGTGCTTTACAACCTTTGGTGGGTTTGTTGGGCACACGCTTCTTTGGTGGCATGGTGGAGTTGCTAGACAAAATTTTAGAAAAATATTTATCGAAAAGGTGGAAAAGGAAATCTCATCAATGGAGTCGCCAGGAAATCTAAGGGAAAGTCTTTGCGATATCCTACCAAAGTGTCGTCAGGGTACAAAGAAGATTCAAAATATTCCCCGGCAACGGTGCCAAAATGTTATAGCACAAGTTGTAGTTTGGAAAAAGCTCGACCCAACCAAAAAATCAAGTGCTCCAACTAGGAAATCCTACACCCAATGTCACCTTGACGTAGGTCCCACACTTCAAGAGTGACTAGGTCACTCTAAGGAGGCAATCCCTATGACCCTATGGGGAATGAGATGTAGATTGTTGTATATGAAAGTGGAACCCATATAATTCAAATCTAAGTGGAGTGAGATGTAAAAGGATATTCCTTTTAAACCAATTAAAATTTGCCTCAAAGATATAATACTTCTCTGGATGATTGTACCTACCCGAGACACAAAGAAGACACCTTGCAATGCTATAAGTTAGTATGGATCAGAAAGTTAAGCTTGATGTCCCTAATTTGCAGCAGTAGATGACATTTTATATCAACAAATAAAACATCTAAATAAACATGTAAAATCATGGGGTTATCCAACAATATTATCAATGAATTTGGCAATCAATCATGACTAAAATATAACACTTTGAGAATGAATAAATCAAGATGTTATAAAAGTTATTTTCTGCAGTAAATTATCAGCCTTATGTCTGTATCATTCAATGGCATGCAGCAAAAAAAATAACCATGGGAAATTCCCAAGAACTATCCTAAAAAGTGTGTCCTAGAGAGTAGACTAGGTGAGTGAAGTTAGAGAGATTTCCTAGGGTTATTTTGTGAGATAAGAGAGAGTGAGAAGCTAGGGTTATGCAACTCTAATGGATGTAGGTTAATGTTTATAATGTAAATCAACGTAGTGGGAGAATAGGGATGCCTCAATGAGGAAAGAGAGCTCAAGGTTCAAGGAACACTTCTCCAAAAAGTTAAACTTGAAACTAGCAAAATTCACTCTTCCCAAGGCAACGATTTTATATCTCCAATGCAATGAACAAATGACTAGTGCCTTTAAATATTGGGTTAATGGAGTCAAGTAAATGAACTAGAGATGCTACCTCCTTGGGGGTGTAAACCCTCTTACTCCCCAAGGCATGTATCTCTAGTTAGGGTTTGAAGATGAGGGGTGTAAATCCTCTTACTTCCTCAAACAAACCCTTGCAACATCAATAAATTTCAAGCAATAAATGATGAAGACTAGAGTGGGGGTGTAAATACTCTTAATTCCCACCTACCTCCTAGCACAATAATCCTTGACTTGAAACAAATGATAGCATAAGAGTAAAACCCATACCAAATCAAGAAGATGCTAAGATAATCCACCATAAAAGCTAGAAATCATTCATCCAAGGCTAGCGCCTCATTCCTCCATCAACCAATCACCAAAGATAGCCATAAAAAAGTGCACAAGAGACAAATATGCCAAGTGTAGCAAAAATTTCATATCAAGTCTTCTCACAAGAGGGAGAGTTGTGTTTAAATGAGATCTTATAATCTCCTATTTATACAAAATATCACCAAGGTGACTTGTCCACATATTTAGGGGTAAACCACAATATTAGGGGTCAAAAACCCTAATATTTATCCCTTTAACAAAGTAATATTAAAAAATTCATTTAAAATTTCACTTTTGCACAAATAAAACCCTAATTTACATAGTCGTCACCCCTTTAGGGAATGTTTTGGCACTAGGAGAAGGTCATTGATGATGTAGGAGGCTAGAAAGGATTCCCAAAGCCATGTGTCAAGCATCCAAATGTCTTCCTTCATGGTAAAATCCTCAAACACCTAAAAACGTCCAAGTGCCAATGCATATCAACTCAACACCATGCCCTAAATCCCCAAATATGACGTCAAGCTCAAAAAGAGGGCGTTTTGCTCCTCCTGGGAAAATCTTTGGCAAGTGAGGGTTGGGATAATTCTTCCACATCATCTTCTATTTCTCCAATACTTCATCCCTATGATCCGGTCTATGGACCCTTGGCATCCAACCTGTGGGATTGTAGCGCCATGGAATCCCAATGCATGCTTTTTCTTCCAAAACTGTCCACCAAATAGGTCATGCAAAGACAAATAAGCATGCCCTCCAAGGATCTCAAGTCATAACATCATGATAAGTGAATCCAATCAATAAATGATCCACCTAAGAATGTGCATGAAATATCACTATATCAAATAATTAATTGCTCAAAACCACTATGCGACTTGTCAAGCTTGAATATGGGAGGGTTGACGAGGTGTCCTATTGGGTAGATCTTGCCCTAGGTCAAGGAGAGTTTCCAAGATATCCCTCTCTAAGCCATGTAAAGTGGGTGAAGTGGTTGGGGTCAAGACTCAATGGGCACATGGCTTGTGACATACAAGAGGTCGTATTGTTTCATTCATGGGTGCCTTTGTAGAGGGTGTGTGGTACCTTCATCCACAATTCACTTTTTCCAAGCCCATTATTTTCTATTCCTTTATTATTTCATAATTTTAAGCAAAGGTTGAAGGTCACTGCCCTGGCGTGGTGTCTAGATAATGGAAATGTCACCCACAAACACCTAGTGAAAATGTGAAGGTTGGCTCGTGATGAGACCCCCTTTCTCTCAACCATGTAGCCAAGAGCCATTACCCTGGTTTGGTGACCAGATGATGGAAATTCCATACCACTATATAATCATGGACATGATAGGTCAGCTCATGATGAGACCCCCTATCCTTCAACTAACCTTTTAAGAATTTTAAATTATATTTCATTGTGGGTCCCCCTTTACTCAAAGATAAGCATTTCATTTCTTTCTTGAGTGATCCCTGGGTGAAGCATATAGAGGGTTCATACATAGGATTTTATATTTTACCCAAAATCAATCCCTCTGGGCCTTCAACCCTTTCTTCCCATAGAATGAGGGACAACCTCTTCTTGGGCCAATACACCCTAAAATCCAAAGAGATAAGGAAATGATAGGAAACGATGATGAAAAGTTGTAAGTATGGTCGGGAATGGTACGATGGATTTTCAAGGGAATTCCTAGTAGAAAAGACATCCCCAAGGAAGACAACTTACTAAGGCACAATGTCAAACACCAAGGTGAAGCAGGGAAAAAGGCATAATGTCTAGGCATATATAAGGAAATCTAGAGAAATCTAAGATACACCATACTCAAATGGCTTAAATATTGAAATGGTGCTCACCATAATATTGACTTGTACCTCATGGAGCAAGGCCCACTGCCTTCCGGAAGCCATCTGATGTGGTGGATGCCATCTTAAAATGTGTGACCATCTGTGGTGGTGAGAGGGTTCTCCAATTGTGCAAAAGGGTACTCTTGGTCATGTAGTCTCTCATCACTCCATATCTACAACTTGAGGGCCTCAAGACATAATCTCCTTAGTTATCCACAAAATGGGGATAACAATCCCAACAAGATGGAAAAGTAAATCCCCCATGTGAAGGGGCGGAGGGTAAAAATATGGGGGAATAAGATGAGATAAGGTCAAGAGGGAATGGATCTAGAAGAGGAGAGAAGAAAATAGTTGAGCGCTATGTAAGAAGAGCTGAGTTGAGGAAGAAAGTAGAGTAGAAAAGAAAAGAAGGGATAGCAGTGTGTGATGAACAAGTATTAGGATCTAAGATGAAGAGAAGAGAAACCACACCAAAAGGGTGTGTGGGAGAAAGATATGTGCCAAAGAAAAGCTCAAAAGAAGAGAGCTCATCAAAGAGATGTAGAATATAGGAGGTACTGAGAGAGGATACTGGAGAAGGTAGTAGCAGAGTGGTAGAGGTTGGATCCCATTGGCTAATGAGAGATGGAGATGAGTAAGAGGAAGCTGAGGTGTGAAGTAGTAGAAATAATAGCATAGAAGATAGTGATGAAGGCACATTCAAAGAAAGTGAAGAAATATTGGATGTTGGAAGGAGGCTTGCATGACTCAAGACAGAAAAATCTTTTGGATCCATCATTGAAAAATATGAGATAATGGGGAGGAACCCCTCTTTGAACCACCCCCCTCACACAATTTTAACTTAGAAGAAAGAATCAAAGAAAAAAATTCAAAGGTGAGACAAGTAGAAGAAGAAAGTTCGAAAACAAGAGAAATAGAAGATATAAGTGGAATAGAGATCGAAGTCAACAACACTTTGCAAGATTTGTTAGTAACAATAGTAACCACTAGCAGTCAGTTAGGAAGATCAAATTCCAATTCAAATATGGCCAATTAAGGTTTGACCCTTAGGCTTCCTACATTTCATGGGATGGGAAGAGATGATGCAGAACAACATTGTTTCACATGTGAAGCTATATGGTCTGTGAAGTGAGTCACAAACAAGGTGTCTAATATTGTGCAGTTGGAGACCACATTCAAATATAGAGCTCTGACATCATACATGAAGTATAAACTTATTGCACTGACAAGACAATCAAGGTACCTCACAAAGATAAAGAGATATCTCCTTAGGTAATTCCATAAACCTAAGTTAGAGTCACAATGTATAACATAGATCAAAGAGATTAAGCAACAAGTTTGACAAACCATGTGGGAATATGACCAACAGTTCAATATCCTATTGGATAGACTCATGTTTTAGATCTAGGACATCCAAGACAAATAATGGTTTATATCTAGACTCCTCCCTCACATTCAGGTCCCACTCATCGAGCAAAAAGTGAGGAATCAATCATAATCCATGGAGATTTCAATGTGTTTGGAGTCTATGCCGATAGGTGGTGAGATGTCTGTAGGACTGACACATGTACAATCACAATTTTCAAACCTCATCATGTAGTAGCAAGACATGGAAAAAGTGAAAGTGGGGCGTGAGAATTTCTGGTGTACTCTATGTGGTGCATAAGATGACTGTAGGAATAAGTGTCCTATGCTGAGAAGTTGCATAGTGACTAGTGCATCCAATATATTTCTGGCAGGGCCATAGTTCGAGTGGTGTGAAATTTGTAGACAATGCGGTCATGTACCTCCCTATTTCCCCACATTACATAAGTACCATAAAATGACACATGCTCAATTTTGTGAATTCTGCAAATCTATGGGGCACGATGTGAACAACTTTCGGTTGTTGCAGTTGATGAAGGAGCATATTGCAGATGCTTATTGGGCCCAAGAAAAGAATAAGGGTGGAAACTTTGGGGACTTTGATAAAGGAGGCTTCCAAGGAGGCCATAGGTGAGGATATGGAAGAGGAAGAGGTAGAGGATATGGTGGGGGAGGAGGAAAACAACCCACCTATTTCAACTGTGGAAAGATAGGCAACTTGTCGTGGTTCTGTACCAAACCCCATGCACTGTGTGAATATTTTCATAGTGCAGACCATGTCACAGAGGATTGCCTGGAGTTATTGGAAAAATGGGAAGAAAAAAAAGCGTACTGAAACATGGTGACTGTTGAGCCACGTGAAGAACACAATATGAAAGAAGAATTTGATGTACGAGTAGTAACCTGAGGAGGTATCTGCACAAGGACTGACTTGTAGAAAGGAGAGTAATCAAGACAATAATTAGAAGGAAAAATCAGGAAATAAGCGCAGACATTTCCTAAGTTTGATGTTGTGTAGCAAATTATTTTCCTATGTGATGCAAACAAGGCGATGGACGAGATACCCACCCGTGAAGAGTTATGACATAGGGATGAGATACTTGTGTACGAAGAGTTACGACACACGATGCATGAAGAAGCTCAACTCAATACTTACCTGAGACTAATTCAGAGGACCCAGTAAGTGAATTATTGAGATGTTGTCTTAAGGTATTGGATGATCCCATTGTTACTAATAAATTGACCCACATGTTGACAAGATGCATGGGGGAAAGTGAGAATGAAATTGGTATTTTTTCCCTACTACTAGAGAGGAATGTGCACCATGTTAGCAAGAGGAAGCACATGGGCAGGGAGTTCAAAATGACAACTGAATTAGGAAAATATGAAATGGAAGGGATCATGTTGGACCTAGGGTATGATGTGCACATTTTGCTGAATAAATTATGGGAGTTGATGGGAAAACCAAAGTTGGTGTGGTCCCCCATCCAACTCAGGATAGCAAATTAATACATGATCTACCCCATTGGAAGATTGGAGAAGGTCAAGGTTAACATTGATGGGGTAAAAACAAAAGCAGACTTTGACGTTATTGAGATTATGGATGATTCAGACCCCTACCCAACTCTACTTAGAATTGACTAGGAATTTGATAACAATGTCATACTAAATTAGATGCAAAGACATATGTCCTTTGAGATGGACACTCTGCAAGTCATTTCTCTTTTGGATCCAATCAAGGGTGACAGATACAATGAAATACTAAATGAATATGCACGAAGCTCAATCATTGATAATATATACAACATCAAAAGGCACAAGGAGGACTATGTGTTATCACCATAACAATTTTGTATGGAATACAAGTTTCATATTTACCAGAGGGATAAAGTAGTGTGGATATGCGGCTTGATTTGGAGGACCAGGTTACATCTAGCGGAGAAGGGCCAATATAGTGGAGGCACAGAAGTTGACGAGGCCCGACGGGCCGTAGATCTTGAAGCGACCCAGATCGACGACCAAGACACATATCAGGCGATGAATTAGCGCGAAAGATAATTGTTCGAGGCAGGGCCGGGGAAAATACCATGGTTTCATTTCGTGGACACGTGGCGCTATCAGAGGCATATCGAGGAAAAAATAGGTCTACCCAAAACCGTTTTTCCCCACCCCCGATATCGAAAATCACATATAAAAGGAGGGCTCGGGTCATTATTTTATAATATTTCAAAGCGTTCGAACGTTAGAAAATTAGCGCAAACAATCCATTCGAAACTGAAGCTCAACAGTGAACCAGATTTGAGCACTCTCTGTCGATTCACAGGTATTTTTCATTATGGCCACGAAACCTATCGTTTTATCCACAATAGAGAAAAACCTCACCTCTAAAGAAGAAGCCCTAATTGACAGGGACGCAGTTTGGTGGAACACTTGGCCGTAGACTTTGAAATTTTGAATGAGTTCAAAACAATGAAGACTGGGATGCCAACCATGTCTTATGCTACTTGCATTGATCTAGAGATTCTGATAAAGGAAATGATGGATTACGAGATTCCTTCTGACTCACAGGGGAAGGAGATCGTATGGTTAGGAAAAACGAAATGCAGTTTTCCAGGGACCAGTAAGTAACCTCCAACTGTCACCAACTTGGTAAGTTTGACAGGGAATCACAGTAAGACAAATGGTGCAAAGGAAGCCAAACAGTCAGAGAGATCTGTCCTTAGTCTATGAAACATTTTTTTTGTTTTGTTTAATCATTGTAAATCAGTTCATATGCCGAGACTGTCAGTTGAAATTATTATATTCAGTTTTAGAAGCTAAAACATTTCAGTTTTAGCCATTGTAATCGAATTGTATAAGTACTAGAAATTCTGAATGAATTAATGTTGGCAGAAGTGCAAGGGCACCTTCTTAGTTTTTTTGAACTACATTGTAATTTTCTGGAGCTGAATTGAATACATATGCATAAGCTTTTGAAGTCTCTATGAAAAGATTCTAATGGTGGTGATATGAGTTTTGCCTTCTCTCATCATATGTATTTCCTTTGTTCTTTATTTCCATTTTCACTGTCTTCTATTTAAATTGGATAGTTAAAAGCTCAGAATGCATCTTGTGATGCTCTTGGCTTAAGCAATTTAAACTGTGTGAATTTCCTCTTAACTAATTCATAATTCATTTCAGTAATGCTCTGATGTAGTTATTTGTTTTCTCTTTCTTCCTACACCCTGCTTAAACTCAATTAACAACTTAGATTCATTGCCTCATTTAGCCTTTATCCTATGGAGAGTTCTACTGGCCATTCATTGTTTTCCTTCACTTTCAGAATCTTGAATCCATAGCCCTAAGAGCCCCTCCCCTTCTTTGTCAACAAACTATATAAAAACCCCCAAAACAATCTGAATCTAGCCACCGATTATCAAAGAAATACCCAGTTGAGAAGGCTAGTGCCCAGCTCTAAAGTAGGTTGAAACAATTGCCTCTGTCATTTTTCTATCAACCAGACGCAATTTACAGAGTGCTAACATTCTGGTGCCATTGCGGGGGATGAAATTGAAAAATATTCCCTGGGAAAAATGAATTTAAAGACTTAGTTTGATCCATGAGGGTGACAGTGGATCAAATACCTTATTGGCTGAGATTATTTTTTCCCTAGCAAGTCCATTACCAAAAGACCAGTTGCACCAAACAGTGTGAGATATAAATCTTGGCTCCTAAGAAAATTCATGCCAGGAGCAACCCAGACCCAGAAGCTGCAATCCTCGCGTCTGACCCTGAAAAGATTGTACGTAAAAGAAAAGAAAATCTAGTAACCCCAGTGTTGCATCCAGACCGATATCTTTCCTTTCCCAAGGACATAGTGACTAGCATTGAAGACCTTGATTTTGATGTGAAATTTGAGCAAGCCCTATTCAGGGCTAAGTCTGAATCTTGTTTAAGAGATACCATCTTTGACGAAAAGAGATTTCAATATTTGATTTTAGCTGCATCTTCCAGGCCTATATTGATCCCCACTCAGAACCAACAACCACTCTGACCCCTCACAATATCTATGGCAACAAAATTCCCCCCCCTCATACTGCCTGCTCAACTACATGATCTACCTCAAGATTATAACCTAAGGATCAAACTATATGATGCAGAAGGTAACATATCAACTCAGAAGCATCTAGACTGGTTTAATGATTTCATAGACTTGGAAGAGGTGGACTTTGAAGATGTGAAAATGAGGCTGTTTACACAAAGTCTTGCAGGAGAAGTGAGGAAGTGGTTCATAGCCCTTCCACCAACTAGTATCGCAGATTTCGAGGCCTTTGAAACAAGCTTCTTTGTAAAATGGGGAGATAAGAAAAATCCCCTTCAGTGGTTGACCCAGTACAACAATATGAAGAGATCACCTGATGAAACAATGCAGGAGTTTTCAGCTAGATTCATGAAGGTCTATAATGCGATTCCTGCTGAGGCAAACCTCCCCCCTAAAGCTACTTAGCTCATATATGATGATTCTTTTGAAAGTGAATTTGCTTTATTATTAAGAGAACGAAGACCTGCCACATTGGACGATATGATGACTGATGCCGTAGAAGTTGAAGTGAACCTAATGGCTTCAGGGAAGATGAAAACTAATTCTAGCAGGGACATAAACATAACTCGGGATAAAGCACAACCTTCAATGTCACAAACATCAGAAGAAAGGTTTGAAGAAATGATGAGAAAAATGGAAAGAATGATGGAAAGAATGACTCTGGGTAATAGGTCTAACCCCATAGAACAGGCTGATGGTCCACCCAGAAATCTGAGGAGACCAACAATATCCCAAATTAGACAAAGAGAGCAAAGGAATCAGGGAAATCAGGGAAACCAAGCAAATCAAGCAGATCATGCGAATCAGGGAAATCAAGGAAATCAGGGGGATCAACAAATAAGGCCTCCTTTTCAAAATAATTATATAGAGGAAAATTATGATGGATATTTGAAGACAACATGAACTACTATGATGATAAAGAAACATAAATGTTTTTTACTAAAGAAGAACACGACCAGTTCATGGATGCAAGTGAGATATTTTTGCAAGATGAAGAGGAAAGGATGTCAGTAGAAACAAAATATTACCAAACATGATTGAAAAATGCCATCATGCAATTCCAAAGAAAATACAACCTTCAAAATTAAAGGGTACCCCCAAACCCTCCAAATGGAAACCCCACCAAAGAAGCTCAAAGTAACATACTTTCTTCAATTCATCCTAAAAAGGATTATGTTGGAAAGGATTTAGCTACAAAGGACTCTACTGCGAAGGATTCTGCTGCAAAGGGTACTGTGGACAAAGGAAATCAGAAAGAAGAACCCCAGAAGAGAATATTGGAGGCAAGGAAAGAAACGCTCACCAAAGAGGTAGAGAAGACTTCATCCTCTTTTAATTTTGAAAGTGAGATGGATAAGATCAAAATTTATGTACTATTTACTGAATTAATCAAGAATAGCGAATATAGAAATCAGATCATCAATATGCTTAAAACATAACAGGCTTATGATACCCTGAACATACAAGATGACCACCCTGCCATCTTATTCAGACCAAGAGTAGAATAAAATGGTGATAACGAAGAAGTTCCCCCTTTCTATGTTAGCCTAAAAGTCCATGATATGACTCTACACAATACCATGTTGTATTCAAGGGCATCTCATAACCTAATGCCTAAAGTGGTCATGGACCAACTAGGTTTGGACATCACTAGGCCTTACAAAGACTTGTTCTCTTTCGATTCCGGGAAGGTGAAATGCCTAGGTCTTATCAAAGATTTGGTGGTATCTTTGGAACAAATTCTAGCAAAGAACATGGTCATGGATGTAGCATTGGCTGACATCCCTCCCAAATTCGGCATGTTGTTGTCAAGATCTTGGGCTACAAAATTAAAAGGAACCCTCTAGATGGACATGTCATATGCCAACATCCCTGTTTTTGGTCAAGACAAAAGGTTGTTCAAAGAATTTTTTCTCAAACACATGGTCAACAACAAGTCACAACCTAGCAATCATCCCATATACTCCGTGGAAACTGAGTTGGGATCTTCTATTTTCTTCAATGACCTGTGTTGCGAAGAGGAAGAACCAGAAATTGACATGCCCAACAAAGGGAGATCTGATCAACAGATTGAGGAAGACTCAAAATAGTAGGACAAAGTAGAAGATAAGATATGGAAGATGAGTTTTGATGGAGCTTCCTGCAAGGAAGGAGCGGGAGCTGGCATTTGGATCAATCATTCCAAAGGAGATTCAAAATTATGTTCTTATAAGCTTGTTTTTGAATGCACAAATAACATGGCTGAATATGAAGCATTAATATTAGGGTTAAAGGTATTGAAAGAATTGGGTGCCAAAAGAATTTTTGTACATGGAGACTCTGAGCTAATTATAAATAAAATCAAAGGCATATACCAAGAAAAACACCCCAGACTGAGGGCTTATAAAAATATGGTACTAGACCTCCTTGAGAATTTTACAGAATGTAATCTTTTAGAAATTCCAAGAGAACCGAATCAGGTCATTGATTCCTTGGCTACTTCAACAACAGTTTTCAAAGTTCCAATTTTCCCTAAAACAAGATACAAGGTTGAGGTCAAGTATAGGCCAACAGTACCAGATAATATGAAGCAATGGCAAGTTTTAGAGGATGACAAACAGATAGAAAGTTTCCTCAAGATGGAGAATGAGTTTGAGAATTCAAACATTGTTGATGAATACTATGACGATGAGGTGGATGCAGCTGCTTTCACAAAGAAGGGGTATTTTAACAATCAGATTGCAAGCAGAGATATCGTTCAACTAAAGAGCAACATCATTCCTAAAGGTATGGTACCATTGGAGAAACTCTTTGATAATAATGATGTGGAAAGAAGTCCAAATATTACAGTAAATGAAGGGGATGTAGAAGATTGCAATATTGGGACCTTAGAGGATCCAAAGATCATTAAGATATCTAGAAATCTTAGCCCTGAAGTCAAGGAGAGGTACATAAAATTGATGAAAGAATTCCCTGATATTTTTTCCTGGAGCTATGATGATTTGAAAGTATATGACACAAGTATAATTCAACATGTTATCCCAATCAAAGAAGATCACAAGCCGTTCAAACAAAAATTGAGAAGGATAAATCCTTTGTTGCTACCCCTGATTGAGAAAGAAGTAAATAAGCTATTTGAAGCCAAAATCATAATGTCCCTGAGATTTTCCAAATGGGTGGCAAATCTGGTGCCAGTCGGAAAGAAGAGTGGAGAAATCCGATTGTGTGTGGATTTAAGGAATCTGAACAAAGTATCTCTAAAATATCATTACCCATTGCCTAAGATGGATGATATTTTACAGAAGGTGGTGGGTTCTCAGAAGATGTCAATGTTAGATGGCTTCTCAGGATACAATCAGATTATGGTGCACCTTGACAATCATGAAAATATGACATTTACCACATCATGGGGTACATTTATGTATGCCAAGATGCCTTTTGGGCTTATGAATGCAGGGGCGACATTTCAAAGAGCTATGGATATAAATTTTGTTGATGAAAAAGAAAAATTTATTGTTCTCTACCTTGATGACATCACTGTGTATTCTTCCTTAGATGAAGAACACCTCAAGCATCTTAGAAGGGCGTTTCAAAAATGTAGAAAGTTCGGAATCTCGTTGAATCCTAAGAAGTCAAATTTTGCCATGGAAGAAGGAAAATTGCTGGGTCGCATTATTTCAAAAGAAGGGATAAAGGTAGATCCCAACAGAATTGAGGGAATCTTGAAAATTGGCATACCTAGAAGTAAAAAAGAGGTTCAATCTTTCCTGGGGAAAGTAAATTTTCTGAGAAGGTTTATCCCAAATTTGGCTGAAATCATAAAACACATCACCAACATGATCAATAAGGGAAATGAAATAAAGTGGATTCCTGAAGCAAGAAAATCCTTTGAAGACATCAAAGTGGCATTGAACAAGGCTCTAGTACTTTCAAGTCCTAATTTTGAGAAGGATTTCATATTGTTCTCTTTTGCCTCAGAACACACAATTGCTGGTGTTTTACTCCAGAAAGATGACCAGAATTTTGAGAAACCCATATCGTATAACACCAAGACATTGAGGGATGATCCTTTGAAATATGTCATCATGGAGAAGCAAGCATATTCTCTATTCAAAGCCTTGAAAGAATTCAGAGTTTACATCCTACATTCCCATACTACTTCTTATGTACCCAACAACTCAGTGAAAGACATCCTAACCCAGCCTGATCCTGAAGGAAAGAGGGGAAAATGGATAGCAGTGCTGTTAGAATATGACCTGGAAATCAAACCCACCAAGTTGGTCAAGGGAAAGGGGTTGGAAAAGATGATGGCACAGACAAATTTTGAACTTTTAGGAATAAACTTCATTGCAGAGTAGTCAGACAGTACATCAGAAGAGGAAAAGGTGACTCCACAAATATCCCATAAATTTCTTGACTCTGCATGGTATGCAAATATCATCTTTGTGTTGAAAAATTTGCAGGCTCCTCCTAAATTAAGTAAAACAAAATCCAAATTCTTGAAACTGAAGGCAACAAAATTTTGTATAGTGAATGAATCGATATATTGGAAAGATCCAGGGGGAATTTTATTGAGCTGTTTGATAGAAGGAGAAGCAGAGAAAACCATCAAAGAGTTCCATAAGGGTGACTGTGGAGGTCATCATTATTAGAAGACAAATGTGCATAATATTTTGAGGGCTGGGTTCTAGTGGCCCAACGTTTTTCCTGATGTCTATAAAGAGGTTTCAAAATGCCATGAATGTTAGATTTTTGATGGAAAAGGAAAATTACAACCTCTGCCTTTGAAGCCCATTTCTTTCGAAGCTTCGTTCAGACATTGGGGTCTCGATTTTATATGGGAAATACATCCACAATCCTTAGCCCAACACATGTGGATTCTGACAACAACAGATTATTTCATTAAGTGGATTGAGGTAGTTCCCACTAGGCAGGCAACAAATGATGTTATCATCTGGTTTTTAGAAGATAAAATTCCATCTAGGTTTAGGTGCCCAAATAAGATCATAACAGACAATGCAACAACTTTCAAATCCAAGAAAATAGAAAAATTCTGCAGTGATTACAATATCACCCTTGGTCATTCTACATCATACTACCCTCAAGGGAATGGATTGGTTGAGTCTTTGAATAAAAGCTTAGTCAGAATCATAAAAAAACTGCTGCAATAGAATAAAAAGGCATGGCACAAAAAGCTCATTCATGCGCTATGGGATGACAAAATATCTCCAAAGAGATCCATAGCCATGTCCCCTTTTCAGATCGTTTATGGGATGGAAGCTATTTTTCCTAATTCATTGGGATTTCCAGTAATGAAGCTGTTACAGGAGGAATAGGCATAAATAGACACCAATCAGAGAAGAGATGATGAGATGATCATTGTACAACAAACTAGGGAAAATGCTTTCTATAATGCTCAACTGTGCCAAGACAAGATCAAAGAGGCTTTCGACAGACACACCAAGGCAGATGATTTCAAACCAGGAGACTTGGTACTAAAATGGGATGCCAGAAAAAAAGATAAAGGAAAACATGGGAAGTTTGACCATCTCTGGCTGGGACCGTTCAAGATTGCAACATACCATGGAGGTAAAGCCTACATACTACAGGAAAATAATGGAGATATCACTGGAGGAGGGCCTGTGAATGGAAGGTTCCTCAAGCATTACACTTTTTAAGCAGTCTTCACCCATCTCATTCATTGTACATAATCATTTTTACATTTTATTTTCACATAATGAAGTTGGAATAAAATCAGCGTAGTTGAAGCCTGAGGTGAAGGCCTTGAGCTATGCTGGGTTAATTTTGAGTTTTTGAATAAAGACCAGCAGATTCAGATCACATGGATAAGTCACAACCCAATGGATAGGCACTAGGTATACAGTTCTTTGCTACCTCGCAGGGAGGATAACATCCCTAGTTGGAGCTTATGTTATAACCATAAAAATTTTGTATAGAATACAAGTTTCAGATTTAGTAGAGGGATAAAGTAGTGTGGAGATGCGGCTTGATTTGGAGGACCAGGTTACATCTAGCAGAGAAGGGCCAATATAGCGAAGGCACAAAAGTTGACGAGGCCCGATGGACCGTAGATCTTGAAGTGACCCAGATCGACGACCAAGACACATATCGGGCGACGAAGTAGCACGAAAGATAATTGTTTGAGGGCGGGCTGGGGAAAATACCATAGTTTCATTTCATGGACATGTGGCACTATTCGAGGCATATTGGGGCGAAAAGCAGTCTACCCAAAGCCGTTTTTCCCCACCCTTGATATCAAAAAGCACATATAAAAGGAGTGCCCAGGTCATTATTTTATGATATTTCAAAGCGTTCGAACGTCAGAAAATTGGCGCAAACACTCCATTTGAAACTGAAGCTCAATAGTGAACTGGATTCGAGCATTCTCCGCCAATTCACATGTATTTTTCATTATGGCCACAAAAACTGTCATTTTATCCATAACAGAGCAAGACCTCGCCTCTAAAGAATAAGCCCTAATTGACAAGGACCTATTTTGGTGGAACACTTGGCCATAGACTTTGAAATTTTGAATGAGTTCAAAACAGTGAAGACTGGGCCACGAACCATGTCTTATGCTACCTGCATTGACCTGGATATTCTGATAAAGGAAATGATGGATTACGAGATTCCTTCTGACTCACAGTGGAAGGAGATCGTACGGTTAGGCAAAACAAAATGCAGTTTTCCAAGGACCAGTAAGTAACCTCTAGGTGTCACCAAATTGGCAAGTTCGATAGGGAATCACAACAAGACAAATGGCGCAAAGGAAGACAAATAGTCAGAGAGATCCATCCCTAGTCTATTAATTTTTTTTTTTTTTAATCATTACAAATCGGTTCATATGCCGAGACTGTCAGTTGAAATTATTATAGTCAGTTTTAGAAGCTGAAACGTTTCGGTTTTAGCCATTGTAATCGAATTGTATAAGTACTAGAAATTTTGAATGAATTAATGTTGGCAGAAGTGCAAGGGAACCTTCTTAGTTGTTTTGAACTACCATGTAATTTTCTGAAGCGAATTGAATACATATGCAGAAGCTTTTGAATTCTCTATGAAAATATTCTAATGGTGGTGATATAAGTTTTGTCTTCTCTCATCGTATGTATTTCCCGTGTTCTATATTTCCATTTTCAGTGTCTTCTGTTTAAATTGGATAGTTAAAATCTCATAATTCATCTTGTGATGCTCTCGGCTTAAGCAATTTAAACTATGTGAATTTCCTCTTAACTAATTCAGAATTCATTTCAGTAATGCTCTGATGCAGTTATTTGTTTTCTCTTTCTTCATACACCCTACTTAAACTCAATTAACAACTCAGATTCATTGCCTCATTTAGCCTTTATCCTCTGGAGAGTTTTACTGGCCAGACATTGTTTTCCTTCACTTTCATAATCTTGAATCCATATCCCTAAGAGACCCTCCCCTTCTTTGCCAACAAACTTTATAAAAACCCCCAAAACAATCTGAATCTAGCCATTTATTATCAAAGAAATACCTAGTGACATGAGAGAGCCCTCTCCGAGTTGAGTAGGCTAGTGCCCATCTCTAAAGTAGGTTGAAACAGTTACCTCTATCATTTTTCTATCAACCGAATGAAATTTACAGAGTGCTAACACTATGTAAACCTAATGTTTGATGGTGAGCTGAGATGGATGAGTGTCTGCTCATATGACATGGATTCAAAGGATTCAATGAAACAATGGCAGAATAAGCTATATCAAATGTCGACCAGGGGATGTGCATGAATCACCAAAGCATTCTGTTGGGTTGGAACAGAGCTGCGTTCCATACCAACGTTAGATGGGACATGCTCGATAAATGCATGTATAGCGCAAATGGAAGAAGGTGTTCCCGAGGCCTAAATGATTTAGGCCATGAACGTAGTAGTGAAAGGAACGCATGTGTGTTGGTGGGAAGATCACTATGCATATTTACAGGACTGGGCATAGGTGGTAGAGTGCATCAAATTAAGGTTCCAACTTCCAATCAAATTTGTATTGGTAAGAAGGTACAAGGGTACTGGAGACTATTGTGGTGAATTCCCCCTATGGACAGGTGAAATCCCCCTTGGATCGGGTTTCCTTCGATCCAAGACAAAAGGAAAACAAATGGACACTAAATCCCCCTTAATACTAATTTATATGTTCATTAATGAAATTAGAAGAGAGAGATAAAGAGGGAAAGGTAAATGGATTGCCTCTTTCCTGTCGGTTATCCTCGATGCTCCAACTGTTGAACTTGATCTCCAAGATTCGAGTTTGGAAGTAGCCCTCTCGCAATAGACAAGACAATCCTATTCTACTACTATATATCATTAGATGAAAGTAGATTTATCTATGTTGGACTTAAAAAAGACAAAGATAAACATTCATGAAATGAAAAATGTAGACATTAAGAGAAATAGGCCAAGTTATATATTAAAAGTGGAAAGAAATTAAATATTTACAATCTCAATGAGGATGTTGCAACAATTCCTCCAAGCTCTCCTTTTTCCAGCCCCTTCGTGCCATAAGTCTATAGGTATGATGCTATGAAATACTTCCTCACAAGATCAAAGGTTTGATATTCCCAAGTTCCTCCCTTTTCACCTTGGAATGCACTCATTATATAGGAGCTGAAGGCTTAACCACCATGGAGAAGATCACTCACTAGATCCATTCAATTGGGATCACCAAGATTTTTAAGGAGAAAATATCTCTCAAGGATTTTAGGGAGAAAATATATCTCAAGGATTTTAGGGAGGAAATACCTCTCAATATCCATCGAATTAGGATATTGGTTTGAGAAAATCTCGTAACCATCCATGAGACTCTCAACTTCTCCTTGAGATTAGGAAACTAGATGTGAGGTGGATTCTCACACTAAATTAATTTCATTTTTTCAATAAAAATGAATAATACATGTGCACATAGTATTTTTACCTTCATATGATAATTTTCTCCCTCAACATGTCTAGGGATCATGACAAACACTCCCTCACTTATATGTGAAAAATATATGTGTAACAAATTCTCCCTAAAGTATGAGGTTAGAATAAAAACTGATGGCCGAAATACTTTAAAAATATGTGTGTAAAGGGCATTGGGATATGAGATCTTGGCGGAAGCTGCAAGCAAACATCAAACCGTATATACATATCATACTTGAGGTAGGCATACCCATGATCAAAATAAAATTTATTAAAAGCATGGCCACTGACCAATACATTGCGGATCTATGAAAGTACTAACTAAGGACGTGACCACCAAAAATACAACGTGGATCCATATCTCCATGAATTAATTAGGTCATATCCACGAAAGAATACACAATGGAGCTACAACATGACAAAACATAGCCACATACCATTACAAAGTGGATCTATGTGACCACATATATATCAATAAGATCACGAGTATGATCACCATACTGGAATATTCTAATTACTCAAATAGTTTCCATCACAACCTGGGTGCCTGAGGAGTTTCCAGAGTCTTCGTCTCAATCTCAAAATGGTATGAATCGATCCATGTGAATAGATGTCTTCATGTCGAACATGGTAGAAACCACTTGATTACTAGTCATTGCTGTATACCATTAACAAGTGTGAGGGAAATCACCAATGATGACGATGACTCCCAAGGTACCCTAGTACATTCCAACGAATGTGAACAAATGAACTGAAGTCAAACATTCATGGAATCATTCGATCAGACATCAATGATGTAAACCTACTGTTGAAAGAGAGGAGGCCTATGAATTCCCCTAGGGGGAAATGAGATGTAAAGTGAGATGATGAGATGAATTCCCCTATAGGTCAAGTTTCTATATGGAAGGTGGCTTTGATGGCACGTCTAAGAAGTGGTTGAATATTTCCAAGTCTTTGGGTACCTATGGAAAGTGTTTGTACCTGCCTGAGACACACAAAAAGCCAAGTATGCGTGTAGTATGTTAAGTGGTCAGGAAAGTTAATCTTGTTGTCCCTAATTGCAGAAATAAACAAAGATATATATCAACATTGAAATCAAGTAACTACTGTAGATTAAACCACTTAAAGCATCAAAGATTAGTTAAGTTGTGAAGCATAAAACATGTAGATAAGTTCTCAACACTCTAGCACAACTTTTAGTGGTATTAAATGGTTGTTATGATAAGTTTTCATAGTATATTTGTGATAGCCTAGTGGATGTAGCAGTGATTTTATACAACAACAAATTTTGACCATGAAAATAAGCAAGTAACCCAACCAAAAGTTCACCAATTAGCATTAGAATAATAATGATAGCTTACTAAAAAATTTCCATGGTTAAATTGCAAGTTAAAGTCAATAAAAGTAGATGATTTTCTACAACCCTAATGGCTGTAGATTTTAAATTGTTATAGATCCAAGAAGATCAAGTGAACTAATATGCCCTAGAGGGTTTAGCAACCTCAAGGAATCCACAAAATATTCCAACTTGAACAAGATTGATATCTCATCAAAACACGTTTATCAATGCAAACAATTTATTTCTCCAATGCGAAATTTCAGATTAGTGCCTTTAAAATTGGGTGAATGGAGTCTTTAAAAACATAAGTTATAACAACAAGATCCCTAGGGGTGTAAATCCTCTTACTCCCTAGGGTGTGATAATCAAATTAGGGTAAATCTAAGAGAGTGTACAGAATTTTACTTTTCTTAGCAACCCTTGCTAAAAATGACTTATAAACTTAGCAAATGAGATGAAACTTAATGGTGGGTGTATTTTGTTATCCCCAACTCCTAGGGATAACTAAGGATATAATGTCTCGAGGCCCTCAGGTGTCATAAATAGAGTATCAATAGACATCTTGACCAACAATGTCCACTTTCACAGACAGAGACCCACCTCACAACCACAACTCTGGGATCGTCACGACAATATCCACCACATCAGTTGGCCTCCTTAAGACGTTGGGTCTTGCTCCATGAGGTACATGTTAGGAATTATGGTGAGTTTCATTTCAATATTTGAGGCATTTGAGATTGTTACATCTATTACTGCTTTTGATTACGTGACATTTGCTTGGACATTATGCTCTTTGCCTTATTTCACCTTGGTGGTTGACATTGCGCCCTAGTAAGTGGGTCAACCTTAGGGATAAGTATGCTACTAAGAGGTCCTTTTGATGAGCCATCATTCCATTCCCAACCATACTTGTCACTTTCCACACTTCATCCCCTCATCTCCTCACCTTTTGGGTTTCTCGGGTGTACTGACCCAAGAAGGGGTTGTCCCTCACTTCATGGGAGGAAGAGGCTGAAGGCCCAGAGGCTTGTGGATGGAAAAAGATAAAATCTTGATTATGAACCTTCCAGATGCTTTCCCAAAGAGTTATTGAGAGTAATGGAAATATTCTCCCAAAAAATCAAAGACCTGCAAAATAAAACACATAACATAAATGTCCCACTTGATTGAGGGATTTACACAAAGTGTGTTACAAGATAGACTATACCCTCACAGAACTATGTGTAATTATCCCTTCAAGTGACACTTCAGTACTACCACCCAAGATAATCAATTCAGCCTAGGGAGTACCCGATTTTTGGACCCTAATTAATTAATGGCAATGAATGGGCTTGGAAAAAGGATGGATTGAAAATGAAGGTGCAACACACCCTCTACAAAAGCATCCATAAGTGAGACACTACAACCCATTGTATGTCATGAACCCCATGCCCAAAAGTATTCCCCTCATCCATGACACCTCATCCACATGACTTAGAGGAAGTCCCCTCAGGAAACACCCCTAAACTTTAGGAACGATTCACCCAATAGGTCATTTTGTCAACCCTCCCATACCTAAACTTGGAAAATCACATAGGGTATTTGAGAATTAGTTTATTTTGATAAGGAGCATTAGTTTATTTTGATAAGGTGGATCTTGCTTAGATCTTGGTTTGGAGGTACTTGCTTAGATGGATCTTTTATTGATTTGATTTACTCATCATGATGCTTTGACTTGAGATCCTTAGAGGGCGTATCCATTTATCTTTGCAGGACCTAGATGGTGGAAAGTTTTGGAGGAACAAGCCTAGCTTGGGATTCCATGGGGCTTGGAGCCCACAGGTTGCATGCCAAGGGCCCACATGATAGATCACGGAGACATGCCTTTGGAAGCATAGAAGACATCATGGAGGACCTAACCTAGTCCCTACCAACCAAATTTTTTTCCCGTGAAGGTCAAAATTCCACCCTTGAAGGCTTGATGTCATAGAGGGGCTAGGGATTTGTGGTGGTTGAGGAGAATTGGCATGTTTTGGAGGAAAGAGCCTATGGATTGTGGAGGATATCGCTTGGATCAAAGACACTTGGCTTTTGGAAGCCCAACATCCCTTCTCTAATCTCAACGACTTGACTTAAAGTGCCAAAAGTTACCCAAAAGGAGGGTGATGTCATGTTTTAGGGTTTCTTTCATGTGAAAAAGTATGAATTAAATAATATTGTTTTGTAAAGGGGAAATATTAGGGCTATTGACACCTTATCTTGTGGTTTACCCTAAACTATGTGGACAAACTATGTTTAAGACATTTTGTATAAATAGAGATCATTTGTATATCATTTTCATCATAGTTCTCCCATTGTGAGAAGACTTCCTAGCTAACATTTGTGACCTCTTTGACAATATCTTATCTCTTGTTCTCTTGTCTTGGTTTCTTCATGCTATTGGTGGAAGAAGTAGTGCATTATCTCTCTTGGAGCTTTTCTCTTGCATTTGTGGTGGATTTATCTTAGTAAGAGGAGGTTTTTATTTTGTCATTTCTTGGACCAGGTAAGGATTTTATATTGTTAACGCTTTATTGGTTGGTTACAATATTGATTTGCTATAATTATTGGGGAGTATAAGGATTTACAACCCCACCATTACCTATCATTTATTTCTAGAATTTATTTGTTGCACAAGGTTTTACTAGGAGAAGTAAAAGGGTTTACACCCTCCTAGGATCTCCTAGTTAACATTTGATTTCCTTGGGGAGTAAAATGGTTTACACCCCCAAGGATAAAACACCTATTATCTCTTCATTTATTTGATTCCATAACCCAATATCTAAAGGCACTAGAAATAATTGCATTGGAAAAATAACATCTTGCATTGTTTAACGTGAAAACTCGAGATTTTGAGGTTGTCTAAATTGGAATCAATTCTATGATTTATATGCTTGGTTGAGCCACTAGGGTTTCACCTTTGGCCAAGTTATTCTCTCTGCTGTCATAACATTTTATCTACAGCCATTAGGGCTGCAGTAACCCTAATACAACTTTCTAATTTACTCACAAACCAACTATCAAAAGTTGCTAAAAGTTTTCCCCTATAATCTATTAACCATAACACACTTTTTTGATGGATTGTTGGCAAGTTTTGATGGTTGATCTCTTGGATGTAACAAATTGAATGCTACAGCCATAAGACTGAAAATTATATCTCTTCAATACTATTTCTTACAGCCTTGTTTCAAGATAAAGTCTTGCTAGTATTTACTAGCTCGCCCCTTACTTATTCTACTAGAATTTTAGAATCTTCATTTGCAGCTCTTATTATCATTTTATTGCTGCAATTAAGGACAACAATATTATCCTTCTTTTCCACCTAACATATTATGTGCATACTTGGATTTTCTTGTGTCTCGGGCAGGTACAATCACCCTTTGCAGGTACTCATACCTCTTGGCAACCATTGACTACCATCAAGAATCTCCCAAGCCTTTCTACACTTAGTATCTTGATATATAGGGGATACACTTCCATCATCCCACTTTTCATCTCATTCCCCCCTAGGGTCACCAAGATTCCCCCCTTGAGGTGATTACTTCATCTCTAAAGTGACATGAATACTTGCGTAAGGTGACAGTGGGTAGGTGTTCTCTTAGTTTTCTCCATTTTGTGGCTGGGTTGGAATTTTCCCAACCTACAACTTGTGAAATAACATATGCAACATACTCCTCCTAGGGTTTCAATCAACAATAACCAAGAACAAGCAAGAAATAACTAACAAATGCATATTTTCCTTACCAATTCCAAGAGAGAGAGAGAGAGAGAGAGATAAAACCTTAGTTCACCAAGAATTTAACATTCAAGAGAAAGTAAATAATCCTCCAAGAGGTGTGACCACCATATCTCAAGAATTCACCAAGAGATATCACCAACATTCATTTGCAAGTGAGAGAGATACCAAAAATTCCCAAGAGGGCGCCACTAGTCTTCTCACAATGGGAGATCTATGATGAAAAATGAAATAGAGATGATTTCTATTTATA
Source organism: Picea engelmannii (assembly GCA_009831015.1). Lineage (NCBI taxonomy): Eukaryota > Viridiplantae > Streptophyta > Pinopsida > Pinales > Pinaceae > Picea > Picea engelmannii. The sequence continues at coordinate 446,495 of ML788554.1, read as the reverse complement.
CAAATCCTCTAAAAATAGTTTATCCACAAAATTTAGGGTAAAACACAAGAGATGGGGTCAATAGCACTTATCTTGCCCCTTTACAAAAGTATTGTTATTTAATTCATACTTTGCACATAAAAGAAACCCTAGAAACATGACGTCACCCTTCTTTTGGGTAACATTTGGCACCTTTGGTCAAGTCATTGAGTTGGAGAAGGGAATGCTAGGCCTCCAAAGGCCACTAATATTCAATCAAAGGCTATCTTCCATGATCCGTGGGCCTTTTACTTCAAAATGTGCCAAGTGTCCATCATAACCACCAAAACCTAGCCCTAGGTGACGTCAAGCCCTCAAAAGGTGACGTTTTTTCCCTTTCAAGCAAGTCATTTGGCATGTAGGGGCTGGGAAAGGTCCTCCAAGGCGTCCTCTAGGCCTCCAAAGGCATGCCATCATCATCTGAAGTATGGGACCTCAGAATCCAACATGTGGGCATCAATCCCCATGGAAGCCCAAGCTAGGCTTGTTCTTCGAAAACTATCCACTATCTAGGTCCTGTTATCGCTCAGTTTGTAGTTTAGACCAAGTAGCTGAAAGGTAAGGGTCAAACTGCCATAACAAGATCTTCCCCAACCACTGTCACCTTGATGGGGGGTTCTTTCTATTTAGGGTGGCTAAACCTAAGGGAGACGTCCCTTGTAATCTGGGGTTTTGAAAGGCAGAGGCTTAAAGGATCAAGGTGAGTTTTCCCTTCACAGATTACCGCCAAAAATAGTCAAAAATGAAGAAATACTACGGAAGAAGCACCTGTTTGCGAGACAAGGCAACAATAAAACAAATACATGCAAATAGTGGTTAATACTTCATTTGTCAATGACTATCAATATTTAATGCACATGAGCATAAATGACAGTAATTATTGACGAAGTCAATGATTGCAATGATGACAATGGCTTATAATATTACTTGTCAATAAACACTGGAAATGATATAGCATCCAATAGAAATGATTAATCCTTGACTTAACACAATGCATTAAATATCATTAAATGCTCATATACAAAGGTTGTTGCGTCACTATACTAGAGGTGACGTCAGCCTTGTTCTAGGGTCAGTTTGATAGATAGGGAGGTCAACGTTTTGCAAATAGGCCAATGAAATTTATCAACACATCAATGTCTATCATCAAATGACGAAGCCACAATATTTTCTATCAACCAAAGGCTCAAATAAGGCATGACGTCATCATTAATCTAGGGTTAGTACACGTTAGGGTTAGTTAGGGTTTCAAATTTAAGAGTTTTGAAAAAGTTGTTTTGGCACCACAAGCTCAAAGTTGGAGAGATAGACTAGTGCCTTAGGGTATTATGGAGTCAGAAACAAGGGCAAGGTCTTGGGAGGATCTAAATCTAAAGACAAGAGAGTTAGGCTCTATGGTGCTGCAATGGCAGGGCCCTAGAGTCAAAACCCTAAGGGGAGGAGGCTCATTTCAGTGTTGCTTAAACAAGGCCTCATGCTCCTCCCTCTTTCCTTAAATATCCTTGGCAAAACAGATAGCTTCAAAACATAAATCTAAGGGTGAAAAGTGTTGCAAGAGCAAGGCCCTTCAAACCCTAAAAGTCAAAACCCTAGGTGTAGATTTAACTAGGCCTAGGACGTCTTCTTTCTTCAACTTATGTTTAAAAGCTAACTCAGAAAAAGGGGAACTAGTGTAACAATGACTAGGCTATATCCTCCTTAATCAATGGCTAAAACAAGTTCTCAATCATGGGGACATGTAGCAAGGACCTACTTGTGTGCTTGCTACCTAGGGTTTCAAGATTAAGCAATATAATATCAATGTAATAACAAATGCAAGAGAT
>ML788554.1:425372-438245 GCA_009831015.1 Picea engelmannii | reverse complement strand
ACCAGCTGCTTTTACCCCCTGGGCCTTTAGCCCCTTCTTCCCATAGGACAAAGTGTAACCCCAAAGGTCATCCTAATGGCCGGACTAGGGGAATGGGATGGATGTGTGGGAGATAAGATGTAAAATGATAGAATGGTGGGAGCAGATGATGGTTCTGCAAATCCCCTTTGGTGGCTAACCAAAACCCATGAACACAAGCTTGCTAAGTCACCCCATCAATCACCCCAACAATGGTCAAGTGGATTAGTGTAAGATCCAAGCAGTCATCAGAAATGAAAGGAATCTAATGCATATATAAGAAGGTTATAATGATCAAACATGACACATACCATGATACCTTGGACCAATTACCTCATGGAGCAAGAGTCCTCTCCGATGCAAGTCCAAGCCAATGGTGATGGAAGCTGCTGCTACTGACAGGAAAAGTCTGGCGAAGAAGAAGAAGAATGGGCCCTCCAGGGCCATTCTCAGGTCAATCCTTCTCTTGGTACTCCATGTATAGGACCTGTGGGCCTCGAGACATGATCTCCTAGTTATCCCTAGATATCGGGGATAACAGGTCCTACAAAGACAAATGGATACACCCTCCAAGGATATCAAGTCAAATGCATCATGATGAGTAAATCAAATCAATAAAAGAGCCATCTAAGAATGTACATACAAACATCGTGACCTGTATGAATCAATGGCAGCCTCCTCACCTTCGACAATAGGTTTTCATCATTGACCCTTGATCGAATGATTCCATGAATGTTCGACTTCAACTCATTTATTCACATTCACTGGAATGTACTAGGGTATCTTGCGAATCATTGAAATCATTAGTGATTTCCATCGCACTTGTTAATGGTTTACCTCAATGACCGGTAATCAAGTGGTTTCTACCATGTTCAACATCAAAACATCTATTCACATGGCTAGATTCATACAACATCGGGATTGGGATGAAAACCCTGGGTTGAGATTTCACTCTGTTAACTGCTTTGCCCAGGCTGTGAAGGAGATCATTTGAGCATGTTGATATAGACTGTCATATAGATCCACATTGTATTGGTCCGTGGCTATGTTTTATCATCTCGTAGCTCCAATGTGTATTTTTCATGGCTACGATCAGTTCATGTCATGGAGGTATGGATCCACATTGTATCTTTGGTGGCCATATCCTTAGTCAATTTGATGGATCCACAGTGTATTAACTGGTGACCGTGCTTTGAGTCATCTCATATTCTGAGCATAGGTATGCCTGCGTCAAAGATGGAACATATATTAATACTGTTTGATGGTTGTTTTCAACTTCTTCCAGGTTCTCCAACTCGACAACCTTGCATTAAATATTTGTAAAGTGTTTCGGCCATCATTCTTTCTTCTGACCTCACACTTTAGGGGGCATTCTGTTACACATGAAATTTGCACACCTAGGTACCTTGCCCTAAGTGTCGTAAAGTGTCATATAAGTGTCTCATACACCTCGACACCATGGAATAACCTATGTCACAATCCCTAGTCAATGTGGAGGAGGGATATATTACATGAAGGCCAAAATACCAAGTATACATGAATTATTATTAATATTCATGAAAAAGAAATTAATCAAGTGTGAGAATCCACCTCACATTTGGTTTCTTTTAGGGAAGGTGGAGGATCTCATGGATGGTTGAAATATTTCCTCAAAATCCTTGAGAGATATTTCCTCCCTAAAATCCTTAAGAAATATTTTCTCCATAAATATCTTAGAGATCCCTTTTTTAGTGGATCTGATGAGATATCCTCTCCATGGTGGTTAAGCCTCCAAATACTATATAATGAGGGATTTCCATGGAGGAGGGAGGCATGGAGAAGTTTAGAGATACCAAACTTATGATCTCATAAGGAAGAAAGCAATTGGAGGTATCAAACATATAATTTGGGAGCTTTGTGCAAGGGCTGGACAAGGAGGACTTGGAGAGGCTGCTACGACTTCATCAATGGTTTGTAAGTATCTCTTTTGAGTTCTCATTAATACATGTGCTTGGCCCATTTCCTTAAAGTTTGTGTACATTTGCATGAGCTTGTATTTTGGATAAATGTAGCTTTGAACTAATCATGGTAGAATAGGAAGTATGCTTTGTCTTCGTTGTTTATTGGATTGCAGGACTTGTTCAAAGGCTTGGGGATCAAGACTAAACTTGGATTAAGCGAGGAAAAACGTCATGAAAAGGTACTCATACTCTCTTCCTCTTCTCTATTGAATAGTTTATCTATGTTTAAAGGAATGTCAGTGATCAAAGTTAGCACTTTTCTGTTTTGATCATAGGGGTCTAAGATCCAAGAGGGAATTCATCTGTCTGCAGGGAAATTTTCCTACAACAGAAATTGGCGACTCCACTGGGGATCGAAGATTTCAGTTTTGGTTTCCTTCCTTGGTCTTGTTTTTGGATTTTTCTCACCTTTAGATCCCGTTCACTGTATTTTTATGGTTCTTATATGTGTTGTTGGTTATTGGATTCATCCCATACATACTGAATTTCATAATTTTCTTGAGTTGTTGTTTTTTTTTTTTTTTAAATTTCTGGGCAAGTTTCTATTTTTCTCAAAGGCTAGCACTCCCATGCCTTTACATACGGAGTGATAGCGCTCCCTTGTAGGCTCCCACAAAACACTGCAACACTCTGGTGCCCTTGACACCAAAGCGTTCGTCTTTTTCTACTAAAAAATCTTTTGGGAATCCATCTCTAAGTGTAGTTTCTGCTAATTTATCTGCTCAGGACTGTTACTATCCTAGTGTGTCTTTGGTTTAACCTACAACCATTTGATTTCTAATAATTTATGCTATTTTGTTTGGATTTTTGACATCTCTCTTCCTTGCTTTGAGTCACTCTTCTTCTTTGAGATTTGGAGTCGATTTGTTGCTTTCTCATTTATCTGATTGTATGAAAGTTGTTGTAAGGAGATTCATAGATCTATGAACTGTTCCATTTGGTATTTGAGGTCATTTTTTCCAAGAAATTCCTCTTGTTTGAGATTTGATGCTTATTACTCCCTATTGTCTTGATTGGAGCTTGAAAATTGTTCAGAAATTTGAAATTGCCCTTTCTAGCTGCTTGTTTTGTCGGGACAGTTTGAGTATTTTCTCTTTCTCCCTTTCTTTTCTTGGATTCTTCTCTGCATTTTCTTGTACTCATCGAATGTTTGTACGTTGTTGAATCCTTGATTGAGTTCTTGTTAAAACAAGTTCCTACTTGTTTTCTTTCATTTCTCATTGCTTTGAGTGCATGCTTTGTTTGAAACCTTTGTCGCTTCATGTCTTTTGCATCTGCATATGACTCTTTCTTATGATTGAAAGTTGTGGAGCATTGAAGGATTTGTATTTACTTTCTTTATACATTAGAATCAAACAAAGAATATAGTTTCATTCTTTCTTTTGGGTAATGAAACTAGCTTGCATTTGAAGTAGCGAAATTGCATGGTTTTGGCATTTCGAGACATTACACATTTGGGAATGTTAAACGTTTTCTCCTTCTCGTAATATAGCTTTCATCGAAGTGAAATTTTTTCATTCTCATTTCTTTGCATTGTTTAGAGTCAGTCAAAACATTATTTAGTCCACGCCATTTTCCTCTTGAGTAAACAACAACCTTAATAATCAAGCACTAAACTAAAATTTATTAGAATTTTTTATATTTTCTGGTAGCAAACCTACATTAGCTTAGGGTGTAGGGCTTTGGAATAAGTGTGAAAGATAACTTTCCAAAGCTGTAAACAAACATAGAATCTTGAGTTAGGGAGCAGTGAAATCCATTTACTACATTTTGTCCTGGGAAGCCCTTCTAACACAAGGGTTAATCACGAGGTCACATTAGGGCCGACAGATTTACTCACCCTGCTTTGTTGGTCTTGGTGTAGAGATTGCACATATTATTGGGGGTCACTTGAGGGTGTACCCACGATTATGTGTGGGAGCCTCTTGAGTTGATTTCAGGCTAGATACCTTGCCTTTGCGCATGGATCAGATTGTCGATTGTTTCCCCAGGCATCATTTTTGTAGTTGGTAACCTTAGTCTCTTATCTCTTTAGGGTCTTTACATGAGGTGATTGTGGAGGGGAAAGTCTTCACAGTACCTTGAATCGACATTGGCCAAACTCACTCGGGCTCCTTGGAGGGTATACCCACGATTATGTGTGGGAGTTTGCACCAGGGTGTAAGTCCGTTAAGCAGGTTTTCAATGTAACTTTTCCACCGGCTCTATCTCATCCCCTTCTTACATTGTTCCCACGACGTTGGATTTCATCACCAACTAGTGCGTTCATTGTGAGAAGGTTTTGTTTGTTTGATTGCTTCCTAGATTTTTAGTGTGTGTTGTTTATTTTCCCCAGTAGAATCTAGGTTGGATCTTTGTTTAATGGCGCCAGTTCCTGAAACTACCAATGAAGAAACCCTTGCTCTGGGGGAACCTTTTATTTTTCCTTCTTACGGAAACATTGGTCCTCCTTACATCGCTACTTTGAGCCTTCCAGGTCTCACAATTGGGTTACTGGTATGGTTGTTTTCCACTTCGGTAATCTTGAATGCATCAAGTGCTTCAGATGTAAGCACACCACCGACACATCAACCGCATGTCGACCTTTCTCCTTCTTCACCCATAAGGTCTCCTTCCCTTTCTCATTATTCGCCTAGTGAAATCTCTAAAACAAGTAGCCAGGTTGATAAGAAGAAGAAGAAACGTAAAGATAAAAAGAAGAAGAAGAACTTGAAAGGGACCAAGCCCTCCAACTACATCATATGTTGGATCCACGCAACTAGCTACTGTTAATCATACTGGGAGCATTGATGAGGTCGATACGACTACAACGAAGAATCTGAAACCCAAATTCCATTGCAGTCTTTGTAAGGGTGACCACTTTCTGAGGGATTTCCTTGGTCTTCCCAAGGTCTTAGAAATGTGGTCTTCCACGTCATCAACCCCTGCTAGACATGTTGGTGATGCCTCGTCAACTAGTAGTGTTAAGGTTGGTAAGAAGAAGACAACTGTCAAGTTTCCTTGCATGTTATGAGAAGGTGACCATTACTCTCACCTTTGTCCTCGTATGGATGGGGATTCTTCTCTTTTGAAAAATATTCAACTTCCAACTGGTTATCGTAATATTACTCCCAACCCATCGTTAGTTGATGAAATGGTCAATCCAGTCAGTCTGGTTGATCAGGTGGTCAATATGGTTTCATCCTCGGTTGAACCACTAACCGAAGTAGCTGATCTAGTTCCATCATTGATCAACCCCACTTTTCATCTAAAAAGTGAAACCCAAGTGGTCGCTCCGGTTCCACCATTGGTCAATCCCAATCCTCCCTTGAGGAGTGCCAAAGTGGTTGCTCTGGTTACATCATTGGTCAATCCCACTCCTCCTTTGAAGAGTTCCAAAGTGGTCACTCCGGTTACATCATCGGTCGATCCCACTCTTCATCTAAAGAGTGAACCCAAAGTGGTCGATATGATCCCATCATCGGTCGATCCTACTCTTCCTCTAGAGAGAAAACTAATATTTCCCATGTTTTTCTCGTTGATACATAATCTATCATACTGGGGGGCATTCCTCCTTCTCCCATGAAACCCCCTCCAAGTAATGAGGCCATCCTTTTTTATTGGGGTGAGATAACTGGACCTCATGTTCCCTCTCACATTCCTTTCAAGATTACAATACAGGTTTGTGGTCGGGCCGTTCCTCAGACACTGATAGATGAAGGTGCATCCCTTAGTATTTTATCCTCTATTGCTTGGCAAGCCTTCGGTTGTCCTCAACTTGTACTCGTTATGCAGAATCAGTTAGATTTTAACAGAAGAACTAGTCACCCTTTAGGAGTCCTTCCTTAGTTTCCCATAACTTTGGGAGGGAAAACTATCTTCATTGATGTTATGGTAGTCCATGATCCCTTGGATTTCGATTTACTCCTTGGGCGAGATTATGTCTGTGCCATGAAATATATTGTGTCCACTTTTTTTCGTGTGATATATTTCCCTCATGATGGAAGAATTATGGCTATTGATCAACTTTCATGCATTGGTCTTGACTTGATTACCAATTCAATGTCCTCCCTAAATGGTTCTTATATGCAGATGGTATCACCCCCACCATAGGCCAATTATGTGGCATTATGTACCATGCCTTCAGCTACCGATGAATATGAGCCTCTCACTGTAAGCTCAACCTTTTGTGACTTAGATTTGGTAGTTGACATGGTCATCTCGTCGATAGGGATATTAGAGACATATATCCCTACCCTTATCGAGGTCGTCGACGTGTATTCCTTCCAGAGTGCTTCTCTTCCATCTAGTGAAGATCTCTTGGAAGCCATGATTGACGTTTGTCCCTTGACATGTATTCCTTCTAGAGAATTATCCTCTTGGAAGTCATGATCAAGAAGGTAATGAGCATGGTTTTCCTTCTCTGTGGCAAGCTCGTTAAAAAATGAAACAGAGGTTACGATCATAGTTTTTTCTTCTCTGTGGCAATATCATTAAAAAATGAAACAGAGCCTACGAGCATAATTTTCCTCTCTGTAGCAAGCTCGTTAAAAAATGAAACAACATCCATGAGCATAGTTTCACTTCTCTGTGGAAAGCTCGTTAAAAAATTAAACAAAGGTCTCGATCATAATTTTCCTCTCTGTGGCAAGCTCATTAAAAAATGAAACAAAAATTTGGGGATTGAACCCGAAGCCCTGAGCATAGTTCTTTTCCTATGTCAAGCTCGTTAAAAGATGAAATAGTCACCTCTCCCATTGATTCGAGTCTTTTCACCAGATCTTGTAGATGTCGAGTCAAGTATTTTGTTGGGTCTTGTATTTGAACCTTCATTTCATCCACCCTTATCCTTTTTCTCTATCTAGTACATAAATTGGTGACAACCTTAAAGTCAGTGAATGAATTGAAGCTTGGGGGGGCATGTCTCCAGCCATTGATTATCATTCTGGAGTTAAGCCGCTAGATTTTCAAACTGGGGGAAGAGTACCAACCACCCTTGGGTATCCCAACCTTTGGAAGTTACGTCAGGAATTTACAATCATAGTTTAATTTTGTTTCAAGCTTGTGTAAAAATGAAACCAATACCGAGCTTAGTATTTGTTCTTTCTCATGCTCGAAAATACATGAGAATGTAACCGAGTAGAATTTTATCACTTTTTCAGACTCGTAAAGGTTATATGAAAAAGGAACCCCCTGGAGTCTCCTTTAAGCTCTTTTTAGACTCTCTAAACTTGAAAAGATTGTCGAGTGATCTTGCTTCCTTTCACACTCGTTAAAATGTTTGAAAGGGCATCTTTCAAGTGGAAGTTTATCTCTTTTTCGGCCTCGTGAGAATAAAATTACGAAAAAGGACAACCCTGGAGTCGCCTTTAAGTTTTTTTCAGACTCTCTAAACATGAAAAACCACCGAGTTTTCCTTCTCTGGACTCGCTAAATTACACATTGAAGGGCCCATATGGGAATGAACCCTTACTTCTTCCAGTTCATTAAAAAAAGGAAGAGGGACTTACCGAAGGTGAGTTATATCAAGCAAGTGTTACCCTCCTCGAGCTTGTTAAATTAAAAAGAGGTACTCATCTATCTAGGCGGGGGAAAAAAATTGAAGGAAGTGAGTCAAGTTTTTTGAGAATCCTTTATGGCATCTTTTGTCACCCTTGAACATGGCACCTGCTTATGTCTCGTCTTATAGTTGGGTAATCTCCTTGTCTTTGAGTCATACCAATTCCATGTGTCACCATAATTTTTCGTCCATTCGAAGAGTTCTCTTAATGTCGTCACATTACATTCTTGGTACTCGTCAAGTCAGTGCTGCCAAGTCAGTTGTTGTGCCTCATCATGTTCAAGGGAAGTTTCATTTAAAACCATCCATCTGCAGTATTACCAATTTCCATTTCCTGTGTTAGTCCATACTCATTTGATTCACCATCTTACATCACTTTCCTACATAATGTTTGTGTCGTTGATGGGGGATACATCAAGGCTCTCCTTCGATGAGTCTTTTCCTGTCAACTTCAACACATTATTCAGGACTTAGACTTAGAAACCAATCAATACCTTGGGACTTGCATGCTTCAATGGCAAGCCTCCTCACCTTTGACAATAGGTTTTCATCACTGACCTCTGATCGAATGATTCCATGAATGTTCGAATTCAACTCATTTATTCACATTCGTTGGAATGTACTTGGGTACCTTGGGAGTCATTGACATCATTAGTGATTTCCCTCTCACTTGTTAACGGTTTACCTCAATGATCAATAATCAAGTGGTTTCTACCATGTTCAACATCAAAACATCTATTCACATGGCTAGATTTGTACAACATCAAGATTGGGATGAAGACCCCAGGTTTAGATTTCACTCTGTTAATTGCTTTTCCCAGGCTGCAAAGGAGATCATTTGAGCATGCTGATATAGACTGTCACATAGATCCACAATGTATTGGTCCATGGCTATGTTTTATCATCTCATAGCTCCAATGTGTATTTTTCATGGCTACAATTAGTTCATGTCATGGAGGTATGGATCCACATTGTATCTTTGGTGGCCATATCCTTAGTCAATATTTTTCATGGATCTGCAATGCATTGGTCGGTGATCGTGCTTTGAGTCATCTCATATTCCAAGCATAGGTATGCCTACGTCGAATATGGAACATATATTAATACTGTTTGATGGTTGTTTGTATCTTCTTGAAGGTTCTCCAACTCGACACCCTTGCATTAAATATTTGTAAAGTGTTTCGGCCATCATTCTCTCTTCTAACCTCACACTTTAGGGGGCATTCTGTTACACATGAAATTTGCACACCTAGGTACCTCACCCTAAGTGTCATAAAGTGTCATATAAGTGTCTCATACACCTTGACACCATGGAATAACCTATGTCACAATCCCTAGTCAATGCGGAGGAGGGATATATTACATGAAGGCCAAAATACCAAGTACACATGGATTATTATTAATATTCATGAAAAAGAAATTAATTGAGTGTGAGAATCAAGTGCACATGAATTATTATTAATATTCATGAAAAATAAATTAATTAAGTGTGATAATCCACCTCACATTTGGTTTCCTATTTTTTAGGGAAGGTGGAGGATCTCATGGATGGTTGAAATATTTCCTCCTTAAAATCCTTGAGAGATATTTCCTCCCTAAAATCCTTAAGAAATATTTTCTCCCTAAATATCTTAGAGATCCCTTTTTTAGTGGACCTGATGAGAGATCCTCTCCATGGTGGTTAAGCCTCCAAATCCTATATAATGAGGGCTTTCCATGGAGGAGGGATGCATGGAGAAGTTTAGATATACCAAACTTATGATCTCATAAGGAAGAAAACAATTGGAGGTATCAAACATATGATTTGGGAGCTTTATGCAAGGGATGGACGAGGAGCACTTGGAGAGGCTGCTGCGACTTCATCAATGGTTTGTAAGTATATCTTTTAAGTTCTCATTAATACATGTGCTTGGCCTATTTCCTTCAAGTTTGTGTACATTTGCATGAGCTTGTGTTTTGGATAAATCTAGCTTTGAACTAATCATGGTAGAATAGGAAGTATGCTTTGTCTTCGTTGTTTATTGGATTGCAGGACATGTTCAAAGGCTTGGGGATCAAGGCTCAACTTGGACCGAGTGAGGAAAAACATCGTGAAAAGGTACTCATACTCTCTTCCTCTTCTCTATTGAATAGTTTAGCTATGTTTAAAGGAATGTCAGTGATCAATGTTAGCACTTTTTTGTCTTGGTCATAGGGGTCTAAGATCTAAGAAGGAATTTACCTATCCGCAGGGGAATTTTCCTACAACAATGAGGTGTCATGGATGGGGGAAGAATTTTGGGCATGGGATACATGACATACAAGGGGTTGTAGTGTCTCATTTATGAGTGCCTTTTTAGAGGGTGTGTTGCACCTTCGTTTTCAATACAACCTTTTTTCCAAGCCCATTTATTTCCTTGTATTATTTTTAAGATGTTTCTAGGTTGAAGGCAATGTGGGGCTTCTACCTAAGCATGAAAAATTGTGCCCATATTGACTCTACCTTGGTCAAGTCATGCTTCCCCAAGTTGAACACATGTGTGGGGCTTATACCTAAGCATTAAAAATAGTTCCCACACATGCTCCACCTTGGTTGGAATTTTGTTATTAGTTATTTTTCACGGATCCCATTAGTTTCTTATGAGAAACATTTAATTGTCCTTGGGATCCCTGGGTGAGCATATAGAATATTAATGGTTGGATTTTATATTTTTCTAGCTACAAGCCTTCAGGCCTTCAGCCCCTTCTTCCCATAAAATGAGGGGCAACCCCTTCTTGGGTTAGTACACCCGAAAATCCCAAAAGGTAAGGAGATGAGGGGATAAAGTATGGAAACTGACAAGTATGGTTGGGAATGGCATGATGAAATGTCAAGAGGACCTCCCAGTATAAAACCCATCCCTAAGGGTGACCCACATACTAGGGCGCAGTGTCAACCACCAAAGTGAAACAGGGAAAAGAGCATAATTTTCAAGCAAACGTTACATAATCAAAAGAAGTAATAGATGAAACAAACTCAAATGCCTCAAATATTGAAATGATACTCAACATAATACCTATCTTGTACCTCATGGAGCAAGACCCAATGTCTTCCGGAGAGTAGCTGATGTGGTGGGTACCGTCATTATGAACCTGTAACTGTGGTGGTGAGGTGGGTCTTAGTCTGTGTGAGTGGACACTGCTAGTCAAGCTGTCTCTCGATACTTCATGTCTGCAACTTGAGGGCCTCGAGACATCATATCCTTAGTTATCTCTAGGAGTTGGGGATAATATCTGGCTCCTACTTGGGAACATGTACTCACCGTAGAGTGCATGATAACCACAACATCTCCTAGTGGACCTATGCCTACATTGAAACATAACATTGTAAAATCTAGGGTGGTTCTATCATCCTTCGTCCATATACATCAAAACAAAAAATGAAACTAATCTAGAAAATAAATTTTTAGCATTTTTTTTTATAAGTCTAAGCTAAACATGAAATCAATATGCAAGTAGAGAAAAATGAAATATGAAATGAGTAATCAATATGAAAATGTAGGAAATCAAGATGACCTACTTACTTACCTGGGGCCCTGAAGATTAGGTTCTGAAATGTTAGGTGAAGTCGGGTAACTAGTGCAACCAGTTGATCATTTTATCAAGGTATCTCCCCCTTGTGCTTAATCATGTAATACAACAAAGATAAGTCAAGCACATAACAATCATGAGCATAAATAGGCATATAATCAATCATGAAATGAATCTCATGGAGATGAGTGGGAGGGAGGAAATCCTGCTAGAAAGAACATCCACAAGCCTAATCGATCCATCTCTGAATGAGACTATCGTATATAGATGATGGCTCATCTATATGATTGAATTTTTCCATCTCCTTGTCTTCGTGTGTATCAAGAACAAAATTTAGGGCAACTTCAAGTCGATCTTCAACATGATGCGTTTCATAGAAGTCTTCTTCATCATTGAAACCATATTTCTCTATGATCATGGCACATAAGGAATTTAATATATGACACATTTTTGGAAGATCTATTGTCAACAAATCCATAGTGTTTTCTTCAATGTTCTCTTCATTTGCAAGGGATTGTTCTTCTTCTTCACTTGAAATGTCACCACTTCATGAATGTTGAGAGAAGATAAGGGATCCCAACAAGAAATAATGATTTTCCAAATAGTAGGAAGAGGGGGAAGGCATAGCCTTAGCAGAGTTAAAGGTTCATGCCACAACATAAATAAATGAGACATATGTCATGCACAACAATAACCAACAAGCATGGATATTATAGATACAAATTTAATAGATAAATAAATACACAACAAAATAAATACACATGTAAATGAGACCATAACAAAGAGAACTTATCTTTAATGAAATAAATCATCAACTGGCTGCAGACCAAGGACATTCCACCCAACCATAGACACTGTTGTTCCAATTCTCAACATCAATGTCACCCCTGAGCCAGGGATATGAATCCACAAGGATGGTTTCAAAGTGTCACTCAGCTTCCCAAACCAGTCAGCACTCAAGCTCTCATAGGATTTTTAGCACCCACAACAATCCAAAGTACACCAACTCTTTTCTACCCAGTCTGCATAACCCAAGATAATGGACCCCCTTCTCTACCCCACAGTCCCTCATGATGCCCATCTCCTTCTAGGGATCCAATGCATTTGGTCAAGAATCTACATGTTGGGACTCTCAATATTTTCAGCTGTGTGAAAAATTGAACACATGCCAAAACATCTCAGACATGCAGGCCTTAATTCATGTCTGCAATACACCAACAGTCTTTACAGTCAACAAAACCATGGATCCTCTCCAACAGTTCATTTTCCTTTCCCTAAGCCCAAACACGAATGAGGAATGATGAGTGGGTGAAAGAATGAGTGGAGAGAGAACAAAATGAAAGGTGTGAGAAATGAACAACGAACAATGAGTGAGTGAGTGAATGAGTGAAGAAGAAGCAACCCCCACCATAGACCAAAGATGGGTTTATGTATTTTTTGGAATTAAGGAACCACTTGGTCTCCCCCCCCCAAGAAGCTCATGTAACTATTATTCTCCATTAAAACAAAAAAGGTTAAACACAATATAAATTAAATAGTTAGCCCCTCAATCCCCCTCTCTTGTGGAATCATAGCCCCCTATAACTCTTTTCCTTGTCTGTCTAGCAGCCAATGATGCATTAATTAGTAATAATGATCAAAACATTACATTTCCTAAGCACACTGGCCTCTTTCAATTGTTTGGGCACTCTGGCCTTTCATATATTAACTAAACACATTATTTGATACAGGGCTCGAAAACGGGGTGTTACATCCCCCCCCCCCCCC
>ML788554.1:408074-425361 GCA_009831015.1 Picea engelmannii | reverse complement strand
TATTTTGGCACTGTCCTCAATGCATATACAAAACAAAAAAAAAATTCAAAATTTATTTAAAAAGTTGCGGGTACTTTGCCTGCATGGCATCTTCATTCTCCCAAGTAGCATCTTTAGGACCATAGCAAGTCCACTGGACTTTTACTAGCTCTATAACTCGATTCTGGAGCATTTTGAATTTTTTGTACAATATTCACATTGGCTGGACTTGAAATCTTTCCTCTGTCTCTACCTGAATAAGATGCCAATCAATAACATGGTTAGGATCATGTACATATTTTTTTTAGAAAATATACATGAATTATATTATGCACATTCATGGAAGCAAGAAATGGAAGCATGTATGCAACTAGCCCTATTATGTCCAATATCTCAAATGGACCATAGAATATGGATGCTAGCTTTGTACAACTACCCAAATTCAAAGAACTCTCCTTGGGATTCACTTTTAAAATCACATGCTCCCCCACTTTAAATTCTTTAGCCGTCCTGTTCTTATCTGCATGAATTTTCTTTCTATATTGAGCTTCCTTTAAATTATGTTTAATTCTAACCATCTGGTCTTCCATATCCTTGAGCAATTCTGGCCCAAGTACCACTCTGTCTACTGGGTTGTCCCAAATTACTGGAGTATTGCATTTCCTACCATACAACACTTCAAATGGGCTCATTTTCAATGAAGCTTGATACCCATTATTATAGGCAAACTCAACCAAGTGCAAGTAATCTTCCCACTTAGATGGCTTATCCATCACATACATTCTCAACATGTCTTCAATTACTCAGTTGACTCTCTCTGTCTGCCCATCTGATTGTGGATGGTATGTTGTGCTAAAGTTAATATTTGTACCAAATCCTTTACACAATCCCCTCCATAAATTTGAAGTAAACTTTGTATTTCTGTCTGAGACAATTATCTTAGTTATTCCATGCAACCTAGCAATCTCCCTCATGTACATTTTTGCAATATTAGCTGTTGTATGAGTCATTTTTACAGGAACAAAATGAGAAACCTTTGTCAATTTATCAACCACGACCATGATTGAATCATAATTTCTTGTTGTTCTGGGCAATTTAGTTATAAAATCAATGGTTACAACTTCCCACTTCTTCTCTGGAATTGGTAATGGCTATAGAAAACCCGCTGGGTGCTTATGCTCAACCTTCATTATTTGACATTCCATACATATGGAAATGTAATCAACAACATCTCTTTTCATTCCTGGCCAAAATAATTAGCTTCTTACTGCAACAATTGTTTTCTAGTAACTGGGATGTATGACATATGAAACATTATGCATTTATTTTAATACCAAATTCCTAATTTCTCCAGAACTAGGAACATAAATTCTATTTTTATGCATAAGTAATCCATCTTATTTCATCTCATATTCTTTAATTTTTTGTTGTACATTTTCTTGTTGTAAGCTTTCCTTTACATGTAGGTAATGTTGATCTGTGACAACAACATCTAAAATTATGCTCTTTAAATCCGACTGATGCATACTAATAAATATAACATGCATTAGATGTACTCTTCTACTAAGTGCATCAACAACTTTATTTTCTTTTCCTTTGATATGCTTGATGTCAAAATTATATTCACTTAAAAATTCCAGCCATGTTGTTTTCCTGGCATTCAAAGTTGGCCGTTCAAAAATATATTTCAGACCACTGTGGTCTGTTCTTAATTCAAATATCTTCCCCATGAGATAATTCCTCCACATCTTCAATGCGTGAACAATTACAACAATTTCCAAGTCATGTGTGGCACAGTTCCTCTCGTGTTCTTTAAGATTTCTGGAATCATAACTGATGACATGGCCATTTTGAGTGAGGACTACACCAAGTCCTTCCTTGCATGCATTTTTACATACCACAAAAATTTCATTTGGGTCAACAATATTTAAAACATGTGCACTAGTAAGTAATTCTTTCAACAAATTAAATTTCTCTTCACACTCATATTTCCATTCAAATTTAATTCCCTTCTTTTGCAAAGAAGTGATGGGATGAACAATCTTAAAGAACCTTGCTATAATTATTATGTAGTAACCAACTAACCCCATAAAATATCTGACTTCTGAAACGTTCCTAGGTGCTGGCCATCCTCTAATGGCTTCAATCTTCTTTGGATCTACAACTATACCTTGTTCTGAAATAATGTGTCCCAAGTAATGGATATGTTCTTGGTAAAAAGAACAGTTACTAAGCTTGGCATACAACTGATGTTCCCTCAGCAATTGCAATACCAATTTTAGGTGATGTTCATGCTATTCCTCTGACTTAGAATAGACAATTATATCGTCCAGGAATACTATGAAAAACTTATCCAATTAATTTTTGAATATTCCATTCATTAAGCACATAAAGACAGCTGGTGCATTGGAAAATCTAAATGGCACCACTACAAATTCATAATGCCCATACCTAGTTCTAAAGTTTGTATTATTGATGTCTTCTTCCTTGATTCTTACCTGATGGTACCCTGATATCAAGTCTATCTTTGAAAATATATTTTCCCCTCTTAGCTGATCAAAGAGGTCATCAATTATGGGTAGAGGGTACATGTTCTTTAAAGTGTATTTATTCAACTATCTAAAGTCAATACACAACCTCAAGGTTCCATCCTTCTTTTTGACAAATAGTATTGGTTCTCCCCAAGGTGAAACACTTGGATGTATGTACCCTTTCTTCAACAATTCTTCCAAATGCATTTGCAATTCTTTTAATTTTAGTGTACTCATTCTGTAATGTGTTTTTCATACCGGGGAAGCTCCTCACACTAAATCAATAGATAAATCTATCTCCCTCTTTGGTGGCAACCCTCGTATTTCTTGGAATATATCTTCAAATTCTTGTAGTGCCGAAAATTATTCAAGGCTTGAGCCCTTTGTATTTTTTGGCTCCTCCACATGGGCTGCATACAATTGACATCCTTTTCTGAAACATATCTTTAGCTATAAGGAAAAAATCTCCCTTATAGAGATGGGTCTTGGAACTCCTTTCATAGTCTATTTTCCTTCTTCATCAAGACATGTAAATGTCTTTTTATGAAAATATAGGATAACGTGATGCTTGTCCAACCAATCCATTCTAATTAGAATATCATAAGACCCCAATGGTATAATATTTAGATCAAAATTAGTATTCACACCATTAAGACTTATGGAACAACCTTTGACCATATCATGGATTCTCCTTTTGGTTCCAGTGGCTAGTTGAACCAAACTTGGTTTTTCAAGCTTAATTTTCTCCAAATGTAATCTATACACTATTTTAGGATCAATGTAACAATGAATTGATCCTGAATCAATTAAATTAGCAAATGGATGATTAATGATCTGACCTTCCACCTCAATCATATTGGATTGGTACTATGCTTGTCGATCATCTAAGGCTGCATAAATTCTTCCCTTGTCTTCTACTATTGTAGCCTCTTAGATGTTGTGCACAGTCTTCACTTTGTCCTTTATGTGAGGGAAATCATTTTACAAGTGATCTTCTTTGCATCCACAACATTGGATTGGTGGTCTTCCCCTTTTTCCCAAGGAGTCTTCTCTCTTGGATTCATCCTTAGCATATTGGTCTTGATGATTTTTATTAGGGCTATTTCTATTGAAATGAGGTTTGAATCCCTTCCTCCTCTGATCATATTTCTCCTTCTTCTTATCCTTCCAATATTTCTTCATGGATTCTCTGCCCTTGCCTTGCTCATACATGTACTTAGCCTTCTTGATGGTATATGTCAAAGTCCTGGGTTCATCATATTGAATCTTCTCTTTATAGAAGGATGGAAATCCACTTAAAAACCTCTGTACTTTTACCTTCTCATCTCTTATAAACCCCACATACTTTAGCAACCCCACGAACTTATTTTCATACTCTTCCATGGTCATGCTTCCTAGCCTAAGTTCAAATAACTCCTGCATTTTCTTGTCATAGAAGTGTTATGAAAGGTACTCCTTCTGAAAATATTTCTTGAACTGCTTCCAAGTGATCATATTCTCATTAATGTGCTCAACTTGCTTTATATGATCCCACCACATAGAAGCTTTCCCATGTAAATAGTATGTGGAAATTTTGGATTCTAGGTTTGATGAGTAGTTATGCAATTGAAAATACCTCCTGATTCCAAGAAACCATGCCTCAACATAATCTTCCCTTTATTTTTCACCATCAAAGGATGGTGTCTTAAGCTTCCTCAACTCTCCTTGCAAACTATCCAGTTCATGCTTTCTTCTTTGGTGCCTAACAGGAGACACCTCTAGACTACTTATGGAATCTTCAGATGCATAAAATATCCTTGCTGAGTAGAAAGGTGAGTGATGTATATGAGTTCTGCTAGCACTTCTTGAATAACCATTTCTTCTGCATGCATCTCTTCTTTCATGACATCTTCCCTCTTCCTCATGTTTCAAGTTTGATCCATTCTTTGTTTGTCTCTGCAACTGATTTAAGATTTGCATCACTTGAGAATTTATCTGATTTTGTTCTCTTATTAGTCTCTCATTTTCTACTTTTTAACTCTGCACTTCTATTTTCAAGCTTGTCACAGTCTCTATCAATGTTTCTTTGTCCCCTCTGGCCTGGTGTTCGTTGGATTCTGTCTCTGCATTACCAAGAATCATATTCTGACCTTTGGCCTCTTTATCATGGCTGGAATATCCCTTTCCTTATTCCATTTATTAAATATGCATTCTTATACTGAACTGATATGTTTACACCCCCTTAATTATGCAAAATGTACAAGCAACCATTTTGTTAGAATTATGCATATTATATAAAACAAATTTCCAAACAATGCTACACGTCCTTTTTCTTCTCAATTCATGAAGAATATATTATCATTCTCCATATTAGAAAAATTCCATGTTATTCTCTTCTGAATCATCTTTCCAATGACTATAATATTACCCCAATTCAATATCTGAGCTGAAAGTTATGGCTTCCCGAAAAATCACTTTCAACCCGTTCTCTTTTGTTTTTCAACATGATCTTGTCGAAAAATTCCACATCTCCTTTAGCTGGTACAAAATTCAAATTCTACATGGGTGCTTCCTTCAAACCACTTTCCATGTGACCATGACTCGAAACCACAGGCCTATTCACTCTTTAGCACCTTCCTCTATATATTTCTACACAAAAGCTTGCTCGAACACAATGTCTAAGGGATTGGTTACTTATGGATCCTTTTTTTCCTCGAATTGAACCCCGTTACCTTTTCATGAGACTGAAATTGGGACCAAGTCCTCGAGACTTCGACCTTCATCTATTCTCCCTTTTCAATCTTTCGATTCTCCCAGAGTTAAACTTCGTCAAAGCCCTTCCAATAACTCTACTATCAAATCAGACGATCTAGATTTAATATCCCATTGATTGAACGGTCCCACCCCATATCGAGGTTTCAAAGAGATCGATAGTCACAACTTAATCATATGTTGAGATGGATGACCTTAATAAATTTAGGACTTCGACGTTCTAGGACTCCGGGAATTTTCAACTACTGCTTCGTTCAACTCCGTCGGAGTGATATCCATTGAAGTACTTACCCTTTACTTCCATTGTTGATCCAACGACCATGACTTAATCAAGCGTCAGGATGGACGATCCTTATTCATTTCAGTAGTTTAGTGCTTCGGGACTCTGGGACACTTCAACTCTTGAGTCGTTCCACTTCCCCGAAGTGATAACTGTCGAAGTGCTTACACCATTCTTCCATTGCTTGATCTAACGGTTGAGAAAGGCCCTGAAGGAAAGTCAGATCAATGGTCTATGTGAATTCACGACTTCGGTCTTTGAAAATTTCTCTGGTAGAGACGTTGGACACCCCTAGAGGTCATACTCCCGAAGATGACATGGCATGTTGATGTCATCTACGGTGACGTGTACCCATAGCATGCTTGCCACATGTCACTAAAAAATTAACATTTTGGGGCCCAAAAGGTATTGAATATGGGTGACATGTGTCCCCACATGGCACCCCTGTCACATGGCCTACGAAGTGTCATCCATGAAATGGATGATCCAAATTCTCTGCTCCAGATTTGACAGTGTGCGTGATTTCACGACGACGGCTTTACACTTTGTGGTTTTGACACTTCAGGGCTTTGCCCATTTTCCAGTAATCGTTGGAGTGGAGAAGTTTCGAAGCTCCAAAACTTTGTTATCCTTCCACCCTTGTTAGATTCGACAGTCGACATTACTTCTGAAGTCCTTCCCTCGATCTAACGGTCAATGGGAATTCAATGCTCTGAGACTCTGGGTTATAACAATTCTAAGAGGGTTTGATTCTTCTAGAGTTAAACTTCTCGAAGTGGTCAACGTTGGGGGACCTTGACTAATGACTGAGATTTCACTTGAGCCTTCTATCAGATCAGACAACCAACGAGACTTCACAACTTTAGCCTTTCCATGCTTCTTCCTTTCTCCCATAATCACCGAAGCGACGAAGTTCCAAAGTTTTTCATCTCCCGCTCGGCTTCTATCAACGACTGATGATCTACAAGTTTGATCTAACGACTATGACTTAATATCTCCTAGCCTTTGGTTTCACCTTTATCTAACGGTCCTCGTTCATATGCCTTCTGATCTAACGATCCATAACTCATTGATTCCATGGTGGTGATCGCTCCTGAATTCAAAAGGGCACAATCACGATTCTACAATCCTTTACAAAGGATCTCTGTCTGCACAACGCTCTGGATTCTGCGCGATCTCTGCAACATTATATTTCTCGAGATTTAATATTTCAAGGACATATTCATTCTTAACCATAATACCCTCTCCAACAGTTTTGACCCATACCATTCTGGTGTTTCAACCTGAAGCTATAATACCAATCTGTAATGTACCCATCCACCCACAGGCCAGGCATGCCACTTCAAGCCCGCTTCTAGACTTATCTCAAGTTATGATCAAATATTTAATTAATAAAGAGGCATGGAGTATTCACATGCAGAGTTAAAGATTCATGCCACAACATAAATAAATCAGACATATGTCATGCACAATAATAACCAACAAGCATTCATATTATAGATACAAATTTCAAAGAAAAATAAATACACAGTGGAATAAATACACAGGTAAATGAAACCATAACAGAGAGCACTTATCTTTAATGAAATGAATCACCAATTGGCTGCAGAACAAGGAAGTTCCACCCAACTGTAGATACTTTTGTTCCAAGTCTCAACAACAATGTCACCCCCGAGCCAGGGCTATGAATCTAGAAGGATGGTTCCAGAGTGTCACTCAACTTCCCAAACCAATCATCACTCAATCTCTCACAGGATTTTCAACACCCAAAACAATCCAAAGTGCATCAAATCTCTTCTACCCAACCTGGACAACCCAAGAGAATGGACCCCCTTCTCCACCACACAGTCCCTCAGGATGTCCATCACCTTCCATGGCTCCAATGCATCTGTTCAAGAATCTCCATGATAGGACTCTCAGGATTCGCAACTATGAGAAAAACTAAACACATGCCAAATCATATCAGACATGCATGACTTAATTCATAGTTTGAATACACCAACAATATTTACAGTCAACAAAACCATGGCTCCTCTCCAAAAGTTTGTTTTCCTTTCCCTAATATAAAACAAGAATGAGGAATGACGAGTGGGTGAAATAATGAGTGGAGAGAGGACATAATGAAAGGTGTGAACAATGAACAACGAACATTGAGTGAGTGAGTGAACGAGTGAGGAAGAAGCAACCCCCACCACTAACCAAATATGGGTTTATGTATTTCTTGGAATTAAGGAACCACTTGGCCTTCCCCCCAAGAAGATCATGTAGTTGTTATTCTCCATTAAAACAAAAATGGGTAAATAAAATATAAAATAAATACTTGGCCCCTCAAGCCCCCTCCCTTGTGGAATCATAGCCCCTTATAACTCTTTTCCTTATCTGTCTAGCAGCCAATGATGTATTTATTATTAATAATGATCAAAACATTACATTTCCTAGGCACACTAGCCTCTTTCAATTGTTTAGGCACTCTGGCCTTTCATAAATTAACAAAATACATTATTTGATACGGGGCTCAAAACCAGGGTGTTACACAACCTGTATGAAATCACCAATGCGATCATCAACTATATTCAGGGGATATTCCACGAATTCATCTGTATCATAGGAGCTATTTACCTCTTCACAACAATGGAGAACTTCATTTTCTTTAAAAGAGAAAGCATATAACAATGTCTCGTTCATGCCTTCTACAAGAGAAACTTCATCAAGATCCTTTGGGAAGATTTCTTCATTTCCACAATCATGGAATAAATCATCATCAAAGTTCTCAAAAGGATTATAACTTTCCATTTTCCCCTTTTGATGTACAAGAGGAACAAAAGACTGGATGTATTCATCAAAGGGGCGGGAAAATGAAAGCGCTTCATCTTTAGAAGGATCTTCTTTCTCTTGGAAACTTTCTTCATGGATCTGCTCTTCAACCAAGTCTTCATCATCTTCAATAGAATCAAATAATTCACCTTCCTGATCTTGATATTTTAACAAGTTTGCAAACTTCTTCAGGCATCAATAATGATCAATCATGAATTGGAAAGCCTTCCTAGTAGTCGTACCTTTCTCTCACAACGTTACACAATGAATTTACTCCGAAATAGGAAATGGAAACCTCCCACGTCATGTTCAGGGTAGGATTCCTCTTATAATTTTGAAGGATACCATTGTACACTTCCTTTCTTTACACACAGAACTTGACCAAGAAGTCCTTATCATGGCCGTCTTTGAGTAATTGTTCACATAACTCATTGTCTTCATGTATGTTTTTCTTGAGGCACTCGAAACTTTCCTCATTACTATCATCCTCAATCTCTTCTTCCTTAACTATGATTTCATCATATTTTAGAAGAAGTGTTTCTTTCAAACCTTCAATAAATTCTGAAAGATTTGAACATTCCTGGGGAACGTCCTCAATGTCTTGAATAGTGTCTTCAAGATTTTTATGGCACCAATGCTTGAGGAAGTCTCGAATAAGGATTATTGAAGAAGAAATACTTTTGTGGCTACAAAAATATGTGATCCAATCTCTCTTCCTTTATTCAAGAGATAAGAGAAACAACTGCATAATCACATCTTCTTGTTCTGTTTTGTAGTGTATGATGAATTCAATGAACTCAGTGACATGTGCAACAATCGAGGATGGATCACCATCAAACTTAGGTACATGAATCAATTATTTCATCATGCATTTGTTTGGATACCAATCAATAGACTGAACATCCAAGGATTTGTATGCCTCATGAAATCACCATAGAGACATATTTCCATTACTTGGGTAAACACTTCAATAAATTTTCCAGATGAGATCAAGGCTCATCAAAGGGTGGAAAGGGGTAATCAGGGAAAGGTGGGTTTAGGGAAGGTGGAGTTGCCAGATGAGCTTCAAGAAGAGTTCATTAAGGGTGGAAGGGGGAACATTCTTCAAGTGGATTCACCAGGAAATATATGGGTAAAGGTTTTGTAATAGCTTGCTAAAGTGTGGTTAGGGATCAGAAGATGATTCAAAATCCTCCCCGACAACGATGCCAAAATGTTATCGCATAAGTTGTAGATTGGGAAAATCCCGACCCAAACCAGAATGTGGTGACAAATAAGAGAAAACCTACCCACTGTCACCTTAGATAGGTATTCCTGTCACTTTAGAGATGAAGTGATCACCTCAAGTGGGGATTCTTGAGTGATTTGACTTTTAGGGGGTATATGGTCTAAATTTGGATGCAAAAGTCATAAAGCTATAAAGTTAATAGATTTCCCATGTGGATCAAGGAGATGCCCACCTCGTCATTAATTAATTGGGCTAACAGGTTGCCCATATGGGTCAAAGAGAGTCTGACTTCTCCATTGTTTTATTGGGTTTTATTTTCCACTACTTAGTTAGTTGGGTAGTTAGATATAATATTATAATAATAGATATTCATTTAATGAGCTCTTTCCATTATTGTATCGGGTTTTATTTTCCACTACTTAGTTAGTTGGGTAGTTAGATCTATTATACTAATAATAGAGACTCATTTAATGAACTGTTTTTGACTTTGTCCAATGGACCATTTTGTAATGATATATAAAGACCTAGCAAGCGACCTTCTTATAATATCAAGTTAGTCATTTGGCTTCTCTCATATTTTGTATTGTTCATTGTGTGATTAATTAGCTCTGAGTGATTTACTAGTAATTAGTTTTAGAGGTGAGGCTCCTCTTTGAGCCTCACCTCCCACATACTTCATTTACATGTTTTTTTTTTGTCCATGCTTATTTTTATGCAATATTGACACTCTAAGCTCCTCCTCTCTCGGCATTCAAGCCATCCAGATCTCAGCCCCCAAGATCTAGATAAGTGGTATCAGATCGGGTACGCTCTCCATTGGGACAAGGTTTTGAATCATGTTGCGGGTTCAAACATTTGTAGCAATCACCAACCTCCTTTTGGTACCATCAGAATCCATTTGCTGGGCCATACACTGTAAGCATCACAGTTGGTCTATAAGCACTACATGGTTTTTTTTTCCCTCGAATCTTCGTTCACCATTACAAGGAGAACCATACATGGATTCACTACATCTATACATGGATCCACTACATCCATTGATATGACACATTTTCAACAAACTTGCAAGGTGTCCATGCTGCCCACAGAGGTTCCACAAACCTCTACAACAACCCATGCTCCTCTACAAACACTTGGCATCCTTTGTGGACCTCTACACTCATCCAAGTACAAAGAGGTGTTTCGACCTCTACACATCATTTCAGAGGCTTTACCATATCTCATTGGAAATATCTCTTCAAGATCTCAAATGGGTATTTCACGGAATCTCATTTGGCATCTTGGTTTGAGAGATATCATCGATTGAATTTCAACATTTATTTGACCCAAAGAGGCCGCGCGTACCACCATATTAAACATTATTTTTCTCCCTTCTCAGGAAACTACAGAAGGATTTCCACATATTTCTAGAAATATATATTCAATATCTCAAATGGGTATTTTGTGGAATCTCATTTAGATTCCTGGTTTGAGAGATATCATTGATTGAAAATCAACATGTATTTGACCCAAGGAAGCCGTGCGTATGACCATATTCAACACTATTTTTCTCCATGATCAAGAAACTATAGAAGGATTTCCACACATGGATGGAAAGGTCTCTTCAGTATCTCAAATGGGTATCTTGTAGAATTTCATTTCGTTGTCTGGTTTATGAGATATTTTTTTTTGAAGAAACATATGTTTGTAACTAGTGTGGCCGCATGCCCTTCAACTTCGACCTGTTTTTTCTCACTCCATGGGCCACCTCAGAACAATTTCCATATACCAATGGAAATATCTCTTTATTAGCTCAAATGGCTCTTCAACGGAATTGGATTTCATCACCTGTAGAAGAAGTTATGAATAAATTTGTAGAAGGATATTCAAAGTCTCCAATGTCATGTTTTTTCCATTTTTATTAATGTAAACGGTTATGGGTCAACCACACAAAACCCTTCCTTTCATTGGGAATACGAACATTGTACTCATGGATCTCTTTATAGCACCGATTAAATTATGGGGATCATCATTTTCTAAAGGGGGAGGAATGATCTGAATTTTAGGGGGCATATGGTCTAAATTCAGATGCAAAAGTCATAAAGCTATACAGATAATAGATTGCCCATTTGGATTAAGAAGATTCCCACCTACTCATTAATTAATTGGGCTAACATATTTCCCATATGGGTTAAAGAGAGTCCCACCTCTCCATTATTGTATTGAATTTTATTTTCCACTACTTACTTAGTTGGGTAGTTAGATCTATTATTATAATAATAAAGACTCATTTAATGAGCTCTTTGTTGACGCCCAAAAGCAAAACATAGGGTACCTACTTGAAAATGATTGTAAATTCCTTATTATTTAACTATATTTAATAATATACTAATAGGTGGGACCCCTTGTGTAACTTGTGTAACTATGACGAAGAGACGACACTTATGATTTACATGCTTATGAGTTGGTTGAGACGAGTTCTACAGTTTATTTGCATTTAAAATCTCTATCAGAATAATTAATCAAATATGATGTTATGGACGATATGATTTATAAGGGAATGGAGTTGTTTTTATATAACACTCACAAGTATTATTATGTTACATTTATTTTGAGGAAGGACTTAAACTCCATGCTTAAGTTATATGTGTGATGTGGTGATTTCATGCTACAAGGGTACACACATTGTTTGAATTGGAAGTAAGGTTGGAACATGGTATCCCTAGCAAGTATTTGAGATATGTCATATTGGAGTTTTTAAACAAGGGTTGGCGCATCTGTTAAATTGGAGACTTAGGGAAATGGTGGTGTATTTGACATGCATTAAATTGATTTGGAGTTAGTGGTTGATGTGTTGTATGTTAGATTGCTCGTACTGGCTATGGATGAATGTATATATGATGTGCAATAAATGCCATCATTCTAAACCTCCTTGAGCCTGCTACCCTAGTCATTTTTCATTTTCTCTTGTTGGTTGCTACTGCTCCGTTTTGTTCAGTTGTGGAAGAGGTATACAAGCTTGGTTGTTTCTCCTTAGCAATTTTTACATAGGTATGGGTTTCTTTTTGCTTCATCCATGAATATTTTTCTCTGCTCTTTAATTAAGTCAACAGTTGGCTCTTGAGTTTTCTCATTGTTTGTGCATTTCCAAAGTTATAATGTATGGAGTTTTCGACTGTGTATGGATTGGTGGTTAAGTGTTGGTCTCTGTGGAGTTGTATTTGAACCATGCACATTTGAAAGTTGTGTGGATGTTCTTACTGTATATGGTATTTGTGCTTTACTTGTGGGAAATAATACAGTTGGGACTCTCAGGCCTGCCTTGCCTCTGGTTTCTTGTTTTGGGTTTCTTCCCTGAGCGTATCACTTCTCCTTACCTACAGGTTATATGGAAAATCTGTCTGTCATTTAAGTTATTAGTCTTCATTCCCATTGTGCCCACGTCCTTGTAACAACTCTGTGAATATAAATGTGAAGTTTTGTAGAAGTTTTAAGCTTCTCGTGCTCCTTTTGGCCAAACCCCCAATTCAGTTAGCTCGTCCCCCTCATCGGATTACTATTCACTGTTATGTATGGAACCCTGTGTATTGGAAATTATTGTGGAGGTGGCCAAACCTAAATTTGATAAAGGCACTATTCGTGTTCATTTGTGGTCATGGTTTTAGTTGATTATTTGTTGTGTGAAAATGGGAGAATGTTAAACCCACTCATTTGTCTGGTAATACAGTCTGTCTTGTGGAGATATTGGGGTGAAAACAACATTGAAAAATCTTTTTTTAAGGGATATAACCTACTGTGTGTTGGTTTTTGTATGAAGGGAATACCTCCGTGAATGAATTATATATGCGTTGGATGAGTTTTATGAAGTACAAAGAAAGGGATTTTAGGATCATTGTTATTTGAAGTTTCAATTTTGAATTATGTCATACAAAGGAATCCCTTTTGGGGCCATTTCGTGGAACCCTGTGGAGATTTAAAATGCACTGGTGATTATATCATGGACCATAGTCTATCCTTTCCTCCACTGTTTGTTGTGTTGGATGTAATTGTTACGATGTTGCTAACTCCTCAACCCTGTTGCACAAAAACTATGTTACTATTGTTGAATGTTTATTGAGCAAAGGATTATGAAACGATTTCTATGCAATGCAAATTCTATATGCAAATGAACAACCTGGAAGTGAAATATTAGTTTTGGAATTTTGGAAACAGAGTGTTGAATTTCAATTTTGAAACAATGAAGAAGTTTAAATTTTGATGTTGGAAATGACATTGTTTGATATATTAATAGAACAATATCCATGGGAATCCTTTCCATTATACCATTTTACGCAAAATACACTCCCCTCATTATCCCAATTGCATTTTTCAGTCCCTGTTATGTTGTTACTCATTTTTAAAGAAAAGTCCGTGTGAAAAAGAAAAAGGATGATGTGTAAGTTAAGTGATGATTGGTATTTTGGGAGCTGGTTGTATACATAGTTTGATTGTTTTATTGATTTCTTGAACAATATTCATGAATCTTTCCCCCTCCATGATATCACTCTACACTAAATACAATCCCTCCATACTCCCAATGACCCTGTCAATGCCTTGTTCGTGTGGCAATTAATAAATGGCAGTTTTTTTTTGGATGGATTGCATGTGTCATGTAGTAAATAATAGAGCCAACTCTTGATTTATTTAAGTATAGTTTCATGTATGGGTTATTAAGAACTTTTCATGACTGGTTAAATATTGCTACATGATGAGTTTTTTCAGCAGGGGCAGTAATGGCCAAAATAATAGAGGCAGAGGTAACTGGCAGGGAGGCCATAAAAGGCCTCGATTTTCTGTTCACTTCAATGCTGATCCACAAGAGTTAAACCAATTGTTTCAAGATAGGTTTTTCATTTTGGTTGGCCATGGTATATTGCATCCCCGACCTAACAAAACCCAATTTCGACCTCCTCATAATTTTCTTGGGATTCTTATTCCTCCACATGTGTCAATGCAGCCCAAAGTCCCTGCTAATGATGATTGGCAAGAAATTGTCCACCAGCCTATCTCCCACCACCATGGTTGGCCCACTGTTTCCATACCTTTACCACCACAAATTAATTCCAATGTTCAAATTGCTCCTACTGTTTCGCCAATATAGTACTTGCACGCCAACAAAATATTAAAAAATGACATCCCACAACCTGTGCAAGACAAAGGAAAATAAATGACCTCCCCCTCTAGTCCATCCACAAAATATTCTAAGTCTGTGTCTTTACGTCTCCACCTGAAACATGACTGCTCCCATGTGATCAATGAAATACAACCCCAAGGGTCTAACCAACCAAGGGCTACCCAAGAAAAGTCAATTGGAGATAGTAGTGAGAAGAGGAAATATGCCTCGCAAAGCAACAAATATGGATTTTAAATGCTTTTTTTTTATGATTTTCAGTGATGAAGACAATGTTTAATAATTTTCAACTTATTTTGGACAACAAACTTTATTTTGGATATTTTTGTGGATAAAATGGATATATTGTTTCCTTGGTATATGTCCTTAAATTTTGTTGATATTTAAGTATTCTATTTAAATGATATCCATGGGAGCTACAAGGGTGTTATATGATCCAAATGATAAATTTTGTATTTTATATTTGATGATTGACAAGAGAATGATAGGAGTCACAAGGGGTCCCACCTATTTAGTAATTATTAACTAGACCCTTATTTATATATTATTATTAATTATTTCTCCCTAAACTAATTAGTTAAGTTAATTTGACTTAACTAAAGGAAGTAGTTGAACTACCTCAACTTATTGAGAAAGAATAAAGGTTCAACGAGAGGAGGAGACAAGTGGAGAATAGAAGGAGAAAGATAAGACTAACGTTTTCTCTTTAGTTAATGAGATAACTTCAATTTTCATTCATTTCTGAGTTTACTTGAAATCCTAATCCTCTTGTTGACAACATGGTCTTATTGAAGGCAGTAAGATTCAAAACTAAATCATACTTTTCAACAGCTTGTTTTAAAGGTGTTGATTCATCCTTGATAGTCTGTGTATTATTTTCTGTTTGTGAATTAATTTTCATGGTTGATAAAGAATATCTTGCAGAGTCAAATGGAAACATTTTGTGGCAAGCTGATCCAGATCATTAATTTCAGTTTTATTTTATTGTGAGAGTCCTTTTGTATGATTCCCATCGGAGACCTCTAAATCTGACTTTGGTCCATACCCTTGCAGGGGTTTGTAAAGAGAAATACACTTTTTTATATCTCAGAATGAAATAAAATCAGATTATTGTCATGTCTCATACATGTGTTTTCATGACTTGGTTCCTCCTTCCGCTTTTGGTCTCCATGTTTACTTTATTGTAAAAGTTGTATACATTCTTGTAGATTTGTTTAAATTTTATTTTGCAACATATACAAATCAGAAAACCATCCTTAATCCTTGTAATTAATACTTGTGGATTGAGTGAATGTTTTGAGGCTATGAACCCTAGGTGACATTCCCACCTATCTTGTCCTATCCAGGAAAGATATGAAAATGATTGAGTAGGGTGTTCCATACCTTTTCCTCAACATTTATTTGGCAACCATATTGGGGAGATATTCTGTATCTCTCTAGTTGATTGTAGTCATGATTATCTTTGAATCTTTCTGTTTTTTTTTTCAAGTACTCTTTGATTGATTTTTCTCATGAAAATACCTTCTACAAGGCAACCTAATATTGAACATAGTCTTAAAGACCAGACTATAATTTCCTTGACCTTATTCAATACTATCCTAGAAACTTCTAGTACCTGGGCTAAGCTCGAACGCTTTTTGGAAGTAGTTGAACAAGATGTAAGTATCCGTGAACGCTCAGAAGCCAGAAAAAGGCAACCTAGAAATCAACAGTAACCTCCCTTTTCCTAAGTCTTTGGTCTTCATTTTCATGTCCTCAAATTCTTACCTTTCTAGAATAAGAAGAGGATTGTCCCTTGAAGCTACTCCTATCATTGAAACATGAAGGAGGAAAGCCATTTTGTTGACCCAAGAAAGCACTCTAAGGAGGAATTTGTTTGATTATGCCAGCTCACCCTTTTCTCCCTTACCCATCACTTTAAAAATAAAATTTGCGGGTGGTGCTAGTGGTGATGGAGGTGCTTCATCATCCCAACCTTTGACCTAATTTGTAATTGGTAGTCTATATAGTCATCAAGTTCCTATAAAATCGACTACCAACCTTGCTAAAGTTATAAATATCTACGAGCTTTTTCAGTTTGAGGAAGATGCTATGACCACCCCATGGCATGTATCTTCTCCCCTGAATCTAACACCTGCTACTCATTCATTACCCAAGTTTAAAGAGCATTTTCCTAAGTTCTCAGGGAATAATATTGTTTCTACAAATGAACACCTAGTGGCATTTTCTAATGCTTGTCATAATACCGGGGCTAACGATAACGATACATGAATGCACTTATTTGTCAACTCCCTTGAAGGAAAAGATGCAACTGATTTCTTTGATCTCCCTCCAAAGATCCTTTCTAATTGGGAAGAGTTGGTTTATTGGTTCAAGTGCACTTATGGAAAATCCAAGAGCCTGGATGAACAGTGTTAAGAACCAAATATCAATATAGCATAGAAAAACCTCAGAAAAAGTACTCAACGCCTTGAAAAAGAGATAATTTCAGATAATAAGTCTCTTCGAGGGGGCAACCTCCTTTTACCCCACTTAAATGTTCAAGTACAAGA
Source organism: Picea engelmannii (assembly GCA_009831015.1). Lineage (NCBI taxonomy): Eukaryota > Viridiplantae > Streptophyta > Pinopsida > Pinales > Pinaceae > Picea > Picea engelmannii. The sequence continues at coordinate 408,077 of ML788554.1, read as the reverse complement.
TGA
>ML788554.1:367493-393497 GCA_009831015.1 Picea engelmannii | reverse complement strand
TACAATTACCGACTTGATTAATCCTCAATGGGGATTAATCTAATAATAAAAATAATAATAATGACAAGATTAATCCACAATGGGGATTTAATCCAATAACAAAATAATAAGAATGCTCTTCGCAGTTACATTATTTCAACAGAAGGAAAAGATTCCACCATAGCCAATCTTTGTGAAGAGACAAAAGAAGAGGATCCCACTGTAAATAAGATAGGTGTAAATAATTTTAGACACCCTGTAAAAACCCTCCATTTTTATTTTATGTAAAAATTATGGATAAGATAGACCATTGTTTCCTAATTGATGGCGGTTCGAGCCCAAGCGTAATGTCAAAAATCATCATAGAGGAGATAGGTTTATCATGCACTAATGAAAATTCTAGAAGCATGCTCTCCTATAACAGTCTGTGGCAATCAGATATAGGTGAAATAAAAGACATAACTTTATTTCTGTGTGCACATCCCGAAATAAGGACAACCCTCATCATCCAAGTAATCGATATGCCGATAAGAAACTATTCTATTATCCTTGGAAGAGACTGGCAAGCCCTAATAGGTAGATATCTTTCGCTTGATGGAACACACTTATCCGTTCCCTAGAATGGTAAGAATATTATAGTATTAAGAGAAGGAAGAATTTCACCATACATAGAGAGAATTCCTCAACCGAATGTAAACTATATCGAGGAAGACTTAAGGGTGTATATTTGCTGATGAGGGTGACACTACTTTAGAACAAATTGATTTAGAAGATGGTATGTGGCACATGCATTTCGATGGCTCATGATCAAACGAAGGTAATGGAGCTGACATTATCTTGTACTCACCTATAGGTAAAATCCACAACTTTGCTTATAGGTTAGAGTTTTCTTGCACAAACAATGTCACTGAGTTTGAAGCCTTACTACTAGGCATCGAAAATGCTTATAACCTTGGTTGCGACCACCTTACAATTTTTGGTGATTTTGAACTTGTTGTAAACCTTGTGCGTAAAATCTGTTCTCCTGGAAATAATTTGATGAATGCTATACCCAAGATAATTGGATGCTTATCTCGGACATGTTATCATTTAACATCACTCATGTTAAGAGAGAACATAATTCAATGGATGATAGGTTAGCTATATTTGCGTCATCTCCTACTCGACAACTTCTACCTCAAATGCCTGATTTTAATTTTCAATCTTTATATCGTCCTCACATTCCATATAATGTAGAATCATGGCAGGTTTTCCCTAATGATGAAGGCATATGTGCTTTCATACAAAATGAACTGTTTAAGCCTAAGGAAATCATATCTATGGAAGACGACAAATTTCCAAAAGGCTTGACTCCTCTTGAGAGTTCATTTTCGTCAAGTGATGTAGGCAACAAAGAAACACGTAAGGAAGAGGAGTCGAAAAGGAAAGTGGGTGATACCATTTCCTTGAACCTTTGGACCTCTGAATCTCCAAAGATAGTTAAACTAGGAGCCCAATGTTATGATGAGGAAACTGAGAAATTCCTAGAACTACTATGTGAATTTCAAGATGTTTTTGAATGGTCATACGAGGATCTTTGTGGTTTTGATCCTGCTCTCATACAACATGCCATTCCTATCAAGAAAGGGATAAAACCAGTGAGGAAAAAACAAAGACCCATTAACCCCGCACTTGAAGCTACTATTAGAAAGGAGTTGGAATTTTTTTTGAAAGCTAGTATAATATTTCCAGTTAAGTATTCTGAGTGGGTTTCAAATTTGGTTTCTGTTAGGAAAACAATTGGTCATATTCGATTATGCATTGATTTTCACACATTGAATAGAGATAGCGTAAAATATCATTTTTCTCGCCCTAATATGGAAATGATTTTTCAATAGGTCGCAGGGTCACAAATGATGTCCTTTCTTGATGGTTTCTTAGGATATAATCAAATCAAGGTAAAAAGGACTGATAGATACAAAACCACCTTTACTACACACTGGGGCATATTTTCTTATGAACTCATGCATTTTGGATTATCTAATGTAGGTGCCACCTTCCAGAGAGATATGCAAATAGATTTTGATGATATGATCGGTAAAATTATCCAAGTATATCTTGATGATTTGACTTTCTATTCAAATAATCGATTGGATCACTTTGGTCATCTCAGGAAAGTTCTCATGCGATGTAAAAAATTCGACATTTATTTAAATCCTTCTAAATATTATTTTGGTGTCGCCAAGGGCAAGATCCTTGGAAATATAGTTTATGATTTAGGAATAAGCATAGATCCTGAAAGGGTTGCTTCTATCCTGAACCTTCCTACCCCCACTTCCAAAAAGGAGGTTCAAGCCTTTATGGGTATTATCAACTTTGTCCGCAGCTTTGTTCCTGATTTTTCTTTAATGGTTAAACCAATTCATAATCTTCTAAAGAAATATCGCTCATTTTCTTGGACATATGATGTCTAAAATTATTTCGTAAGGATTAAGAAGGTAATCAGTTCCGCACTGGTTCTGGTGAAACAGAACTTTGAGAAATATTTTATCATATACACTAATGCCACTGAGGAAGAAGTTTTTGCTATCCTCTTATAATGTGATGATCAAAATAATGAAAAAATTGTAGCTTACATGAGCCAAAGTTTATTAGATTATGAATTCAAGTACTCTTATATCAAGAAACATGCCTTTTCTCTTGTTAAAGCTATAGAGAAATTTCACCACTTTATCCAAGGAAAACACACGTAGGTAAACATCCCTTTGTCCGTTGTCAAGTTTATGCTTTCACAAACTTATCTTTCAGGGAAGCTTTCACATTGGCTTGCCAAAATCTAGGAGCATGATTTAACCATCATGAATTCGAAAACAATTAAGGGACAAGACTTATCCATTCACTTAGCTCAACATGCTGAAGCAAGTGAAGAAATTGATGATCAATATAATCCTCTTTCAACATTGTTTTATATTGAGAGTCTAACCTTTTGTATTTTTGAACACCCCTAGTATAAAAATCTGGTGTATTACTTGCAATATCAAAAATGCACAGATGACTTAGATCCTTATTAGAGGAGAAGACTCTATCTTGAATCTTCCAGGTATATTTTGTTAGGAGACTTTTTGTTCAAAAGGTCTGTTGATGGTATATTACTTCGATGTGTGAATAATGAGGAAGCACATAAATTTTTACAGGAAACTCATGGATCTTCATATTTTTTTATGCACGTTGGTGGCCACTTTTTTGGTAAATCTACTGCTTTTAAAATCATCAGAAATGGTTATTATTGGCCTTCAATTTTTCGAGATTCTTATAAATTCGTAAGATATTATGACAAGTGCCAAAAATTCGTTGGGAAAGAGTGTCTTTCTGCTATTCCTTTGCAACCTTTTCTCCCTGATTTTCCTTTTTCTAAATGGGGCATAGACTTTATTGGTCCTATTAATCCTCCGTCTTCCGCAGGGCATGCTTTTATTTTGACAACCATTGATTATTTCACCAAGTGGACTGAAGCTGTCCGTCTTAGACATTCACATGATGAACATGCAATTTCTTTCCTGGAAACCAATATCTTCTCTAGATTTGGCATTCCTTTAGAAATTGTTACAGATAATGGTGCCACTTTCATTTCCGTAAAATTGACTCAATTTCTAGCTAATATGGGAGTCAAACATTTCACTTCATCATATTATTACCCTCAAGGAAATGGGAAAGTTGAGCCTACTAACAAATATTTGGTTAGGATCATAAAAAGGCTCATTGAAGATAAGCCTCGTTAAAGGCATACCCTCCTCACCTACGCCCTTTGGGAAGATCACACTACTACTAAGGTAAGCACATGTTGCACTCTCTTCCAACTTGTTTATGGTCAAGAGACTATTCTACCTACTGAGTTGGAACTCTGCTCTCTACGAATGATGCTACAGATTGAAGAATTAAATTATTCCAATGTCCCTCAAAGGATACATGCACTATTAGCCTTAAAAGAACAAAGAATGTTTGCCTTGGAAAACATAAAGAGAAGACAACAAACCGTGAAGAAATATTTTAACAAATGTGCAAAAGATGTCAAATTTAAAGTAAATGAGAAAGTCTTGCTTTGGGACTTAGCCCATGCTGATAGAGGAAGACATTTGAAGTTTCATAAATTATGGCCAGGTCCTTTCAAAATCGCTTTTGTCCTAGGCGCAAACTCTTATCTTTTAAAGGATTTGGAAGAGAGATTGTTTTCCTATAGTACAAATGGTTCCCACTTGAAACATTACGTGGAACCAGATTGATTGATAAATGACATGTGGAAATCACTATTGTATATAGATTTATGTTTCGTTGTTTTATTTTTCTTTGTTCAATTTATATTGTTTTATGTTTATCAGAAATAAGTTTTGGATCAATTTTGCCAAACAATTCCATTCTGTAAGTATTGTTGATCAATAAAAATAAAGTTTACACTGCTGTCACGATGTCCTCCTTTTATACATCGCTAAAAATAATTTTTTCTTTTAGTACTGCAGTTAGATAGATGATTTGGTTTTCTTCCTTATTTTCTGCTATCCCTTTCTTCCCTCCATCCTGAGATTCAAAAGAGCATATCAAAAAATTTCTCCTTAACATGAAGAAACAATTTTACTGTGACTAATCGAATTTTATGCATATAGGACCAAAACGCCTCATACATACCACTTTCCATGAGTTATTCCCAAAATATTGTCTCATGATTTCCCTTAACCATCTTTTGCCCCCTATTGCATAATCATTCTGGTCAATATTTCTTTGATCTATGTTCACCGATCTGTGAAACTGAACATTCAGAGTTCTTAATCTGTTGGAAATAGATTTCCCTATGGAGTCGCCAGTTTGTTGATGCCCAAAAATGCAACATAGGGTACCTGCTTGCAAATGATTGCAAATGCATTATTATTTAACTATATTTAATAATATACTAATATGTGGGACCCCTTGTGTAACTTGTGTGACTATGTCGAAGAGAAGACACTTATGCTTTACGTGCTTATGAGTTGGTTGAGACGATTTCTAGAGTTTATTTGCATTTAAAATCTCTATCAGAATAATTAATCGATGTTATGGGATATATGATTTAAAAGGGAATGGAGTTGTTTTTATATAACACTCACAAGTATTATTATGTTACATTTATTTTGAGGAAGGACCTAAACTCCATGCTTACGTTATATATGTGATGTGGTGATTTCATGCTACAAGGGTATACACATTGTTTAAATTGGAAGTAAGGTTGGAACATGGTATCCCTAGCAAGTATTTGAGATATGTCATATTGGAGTTTTTAAACAAGGGTTGGCGCATTTGTTAAATTGGAGACTTAGGGAAATGGTGGTGTATTCGACATGCATTAAATTGATTTTGAGTTAGTGGTTGATGTGTTGTATGTTAGCTTGCTCGTACTGGCTATGAATGAATGTAGATATGACGTGCAGTAAATGCACGTCACTCTAACCCTCCTCGAGCTCGCCACCCTAGTCATTTTTCATTTGCTCTTGTTGGTTCTTGTTTCTTCGTTTTGTTCAGCCGTGGAAGAGGTATACAAGATTGGTTGTTTCTCCTTAGAAATTTTTACACAGGTATGGGTTTCTTGCTGCTCCATCCATGAATATTTTTCTCTGCTCTTTAATTGAGTCAACAATTGGCTCTTGAGTTTGCTCGTTGTCTGTGCATTTCCAAAGTTATAATGTATGGATTTATTTACTGTGTATGGATTGGTGGTTAAGTGTTGGTCACTGTGGCATTTTATTTGAACCATGCACATTTGAAAGTTGTGTGGATGTTCTTACTATATATGGTATTCATGCTTTACTTGTGGGAAAGAATACATATGGGACTCTCAGGCCTGCCTTGCCTCTGGTTTCTTGTTTTGAGTTTCTCCCCTAAGTGTATCACTGCTCCTTACCTATGGGTTATATGGACACTCTGCCTATCATTTAAGTTATTATTCTTCATGTCGATTGTGCCTGTGTCCTTCTAACAACTCTGTGAATATAAATGTGAATTTTTGTAGAAGTTTTAAGCTTCTCATGCTCCTTTTGGCTAAACCCCCAATTCGGTCAGCTTGTCCCCCTCACCGCATTACTCTTCACTATTATGTATGGAACCCTGTGTATTGGAAATTATTGTGGAGGTGGCCAACACAGAATTTGATAAAGGCACTATCCATGTTCATTTGTGGTCATGGTTATGATACATAATACACACATACACTCAAAACCTTGAAATATGGCCAAGTCACAAATACACATATATGATACAGAATAACAATCTGATTTTTATTTCACTCTGAGATACCAAATATTTCTTCTCTTTACAAAACCCCTCAAGGGAATGAACCAAAGTCTGATTTAGAGATATTCGATGATCACCATACAAAATGAATCCGATAGTAAATTAAAATCAAAATTAATAATCTGGATCAACTTGCTACAAACTGCTGCCAATTTGACTTTGCAATATATCCTTTATCAGCCATGAAACTTAATTCACAAACATACAAGAATACACATACTATCAAGGATGGATCAACACCTCTAAAAGAAGCGTCTGAAAAATGTAGTTCAGTCTTGAACCTTTCTGTCTACAATAGGACCCTACTGTCAAAAAGAGAATTAGGCTTTGAATAAACTCAGAAATGAATGAAAACTAAAACTATCTCATGTAAATAAAGAGAAAACCTTAGTATTGATTTTCTCCTTCTATTCCCCTTGTCTCTTCTTCTCTTTCAACTTTTATTCTTTCCAAATAAGTTGAAGTAGTTCAACTACTTTCTTTAGTTAAGTTGATTTAACTTAACTAATTAGTTTGGGAGGAATAAATAATAATAGTATAGTTAAGGGCCTTTAATTAATAATAACTAGGTAGGTGGGACCCCTTGTGACTCCTGTCATTTCCTTTTTTTCAAAGCGTAAAATATAACACAAAAAGGATAATCATTTTGACTATATGCCACCCTTGTAGCTCCCTTAAACATCTTCCAAACTGGATATTTAAATATCAAAAATAATTTATATCATCTCCAAATAAAAATATATATGTCCACATTATCCACAAAATATCAAAACAGAGCTTGTTGTCCAAAAATAGAAACCCACTAAGAACTGTCTTCATCAACTGAAATCATAAAAACACATAATCTAAAAACCATATTTTCCACTTTGTGAGGAAATATTTATTTTTTCAATGTCGTTTCCCTTAGATTTCTTGGAAGTAGCTCGTGGTTGATTAGACCCTTGGGGTTGTATCTCGCTGATCACATGGGAACAATCATCCTTAAAATGCATGCGAGAAGACACATATTTTGAGGAATCATCGGAGGGAGAAGAAGGAGAAGCAATTGCTTTTCCTTTATCTTGCACAAGTTGGGGAATATCAGTTTTTAGTCTCTTACTAGCATGTGAAGATTGAACTGGAGAAATAGCAGATGCAATCTGGAAATTGGGATTGACAGGTGGTGGAAAAGGAAATGACATAGTGGGACAACCACGATGGTGAGAGATAGGAGGTTTGATGATCTCTTTCCATCCATAATTTCTGGGGACTTCTGACTGCAAGGACACATGTGGAGGAATGAGAATACCATGGATGTTCTAAGGAGTCTGGAAAGGGTTCTTTCTGGTCGAGGGTGCACTATTCCATGACCAATCCAATTAAAGAACCCAACTTGGAACAAATGATTCAATTCTTGTGGATCAACATCAAAATGGATAGAAAATCTAGGCCTCCTATGGCCTCAGTTCCACTGCCTCTGTTATTTCTGCCATTGCTACCCCTTCTGAAAAATCTCATCCTGTAGCAAAAAATCGTCAGTAATGATTCTCTTAATAAACCATACATGACACTCTGCTTACATGAATAAAAAATTGGCTCAAAAATTGACACGAGATACATGCAAATCCATCCATAACAAACCATTCATTAATTGCCAAGTGAAAAAGGGGTGATAGGGTTCATGGGAAATATGGAGGGAGTGTAATGAGAGAAAATTGGTATAATGATAGGGGATTAATACACGAATACTGTTAATCAATTAATCAAACAATTTACTGTGTAATAAAATATCAAAATATCAGTCACCAACCCTTGCTATGTTCGCTTTTGCACAATCTTTTCCTTTTATATTTATTTCACAGAACATGGATGCAATAAGTGAAATCGAGATTATGAGGGGAATGTAATGAGCAAAAAATGATAGAATGACAGGGAATCACTATGGATACTGTTCAATTGAAAATAAATCAACACATGCAATCAAAACATATCTCTCCCTAGACCTTCAAAGTTTAATAGTGTTCCCTTTTCAAAAAAAAATCCGAACTGGTACTTTCTTTGATGAATTTTCTTGCTCGTTTCCAAATTATTTTATACAATAATCTATATGCCCAGAATTATTTAATCACAACAACCATTGTATCCACATAATCATTATATGAGAGTCATAATGAACAACATTGCAATCACTACAAGACACCACAATATCCTTTGAGCCATGACCATAACATTAAATTTAATGCTTAATCCCTTAAAACCAACAGGAACATGCATACAATGTTGAAAATCAACTCATATCCACCATTTATTTAGTCATTGTTCAATGCAATCAATCTGTACGTTATAACTCTTATTTGGGCCTCAAACATTTCGTACACATGTGTCACTTTTATACAATCCACATAATGATTGAACCCAAAAACAATCAATATCTTGAACACAAGCTTCAAATGAATGGGAGAGTATGGATTTATTCTAGATTTAACAAATCAGAGACCAAACAAAATTGTGCCCAGGTACCCAGTCAAGCATTGTGCTCCTATCAACCATCAAAATAGAGTAAATATGATTACAAAGTGATATTGAGGGTTTAGGACAACAAGTGGAAGAGACAACCGACGATTCGACCAGAGAGCTTGGCATTTGAATGACATAGACAACTCATTATGTAGGTGCCCTATCAAAATTTACCACATAAAAATAACATGCAATAATGCTCTCAATTGTAAGGGTTTCAAAACAACATACTGCAACTTCCAACTAACAACACAAATGAAGCCAACCCCTTTAACAACACTACAAAATGAGCGATCGAGTATAAACCCGTGCCTGGCCCAAAAACATGAATAATGATTTCACCAACTTATGGGTGGTGTTATCTTCATACTCTGCATTGTTTTCTAGGCAACTGTGTCGGTGAGGACATAACAAGGTAGCTAACAACTTAGGGTTTTTCCAAGACAAGGCACGAAATACCCTAATATTCCATCATAAAAAACCACAGATTCGAACATGGTGTGAGCAAGCTTAATAAAAAAGACCAATAATGTCAATCCATAGGTAGGGTATTTACAAAGCCCAGAGATTTGGTAGACTATGATAACCAATTTCAACAGAGAGGCCAACCCGAATACAAAGCCATGGAAAATCAGACTTCACTGCAATTTTTATTCAACCATTCCATGCGAAGGATTACACACAACAAGAAGACTGCAACCATTTTATTTTTTAAATTCCAACATTCTAGAACAACCACCACGAGAAACCAAGGACGTAAACACCAATACACAGTTCAAAAATATCACAACAACTCAAGAATCACATAGACTACAAGAAACCGGAGCCAAAAGTTGATTCAAAGGGCGGAGTAATTATTGTGGATGAAAAAGTAAGAAAACCCATACCTAGAAAAGTGCGTGCGAGGAAAAAAAAACAATATTGTATACCTCCACGACCAATCAAGGAAGAGAAACAACAACTACCAGAGCCAAAACAATGCAAGGATGATGAACTCAAGGGGAGTTTGAGTGAAATGCAGTAAATGCACATCGCTTCTCCCTTCCAACTTCATTGAATTATTAGTACAATCCAAGCACATTCACCATAGAAATACACCGTTAATCAACCAAAAAAACATTTGCCATATCACTTTGGCAAAGTGCGCACCCCTTGGTAAATTAAACTTATTCAGATGACCAGTTGCTAGGAACACAATCCAACATGAAACTCATACAATGCGCATGACCATAGTATCAAGGGTTGATATCACCCATATTCTTGCCATGAATAATACAATATCAAAACCAAAATTGAATTATAATTCTTTTATCCTAAAGGGAAACATTATTATCGTCTATGAGAGATCATCCAAACCATTTAGTGTCATGTTTTAATCATCCAATGAACACATATTACCATAACATTTTAAATAATGACCTGGAACAAATGAACTATAGAATACTGTGTTTCTACCATCATATAAGCACTGCTTATCCACCATAGTGCCATAAGTCTAACACGGGGGTCCCACCTACTAGTTTATTACTACTAATAATAAATAATAAAGCTTGGCGATCATATGCGAGCATAGCATTCATCGTTGCATTTTTAAGCGTAAACAAATTGGCGACTCCATAGGGAAATCTGTTTCCAAGAGATTAAGAACTTAGAATGTCCTTTTTTTCATACTAGGTGAATCGTAGATCAAATAATTATTTACCAGAATGATTATGAAATAGGGGGAGTGAGGCGGTTTAATGGAAAAAATGATCCGGGACTTTGGGAATAGCTCATGAAAAGTGTTACGTATGAGGGGTTTATTCTTGTATGCATAACATTCGATTGGTCATAGTAAACACGTTTATTTTTTAAAGGAGAAAAACTTCTGGTGTGCTCTTTTTGAATCTCAAGGTGGAGGGAGGAAAGGGAAGACAAAAAGTAGGGATGAAAATACAATTATCTATCTAACAACAATACTATAAGCAAAGAGAAATTTCAATGATGTCTACAAGGGGGAGATCATGAAAGCTGTGTAACTTGATTGTTATTGATTAACAATACTTACAAAATAACATCGATATGGAAAAACTGATCCAAAGTTTTATTTCTGAAAAGAAATAGAAATCAATAAAAGAAAAACATTAGAAATGAAAGAACAGAAAATGAAAGCAAAATCAAAATAGTGAAACATAAAACTATAATACATAAGTAACCTTCATGCAACGTTTAACCTTGAAATTGGTTCCACATAGTGTTTCAAGTGGGAACTATTGGTACTATAGGAAAATAATCGCTTTTCCAAGTCTTTTAGAAGATAAGAATTTGTGCCCAGGACAAAAGCAGTTTTAAAAGGACCCAACCATAATTTTTGAAACTTCAAATGTCTTCCTCTATCAACATGGGTTGAATCTCAAAGCAATAATTTCTCATTTACTTTAAATCTGACAGCTTTTGCGCTTTTGTTTTTATATTTCTTTATGGTTTGATGTCTTCTCTTTATGTTCTCCAAGGAACACATCATTTGTTCCTCTAAAGCTAACAATGCATTTATCCTTTGAGAGAAATTAGAAGAATTTAATTCTTCTAACTATAGCATCAATCATAGAGAATAAGGTTCCATATCGGCAGGAAAAATATCTTCTTGACCATAAACAAGTTGAAAGGAGTGCAATCTATGCTTACCTTGGTAGTAGTGCGATCTTCCCATAGGGCATAAGTGAGGAGGGTGCACCATTGACAAGGCTTATCTTCAATGAGCCTCTTGATGATCCTAACCAGATTTTTGTTAGTAGACTCATCTTGCCCATTTCCTTGAGGGAAATAAGCTGATGAGGTAAAATGTTTGACTCCCTGTTTAGCTAGAAACTGAGGCAGCTTAGCATCAATGAAAGAGGGACCGTTGTCTATAATAATTTCTAAAGGAATGTCAAATCTGGAGAAAATATTAGTTTCAAGGAAAGAAATAAATTGTTCATCCTGTGAATGTTTAAGTGGGACAACTTCAATCCACTTAGTAAAATAATCTATGGCTGTCAAGATAAAAACTTTCCCTATTGAAGATGGGGGATTAATAGGGCCGATAAAGTCTAGACACCATTTTTAAGAAGGAAAATCAAAGAGGGCAGGTTACAAAGGCATGTAAGAAAGACATTCTTTCCCAACAAATTTTTGGCACTTGTCACAAGATATTGAAAATTTATAAGAATCTCAAAAAATTGAAGGCCAGTAATACCCTTTTTTGATGATTTTAAAAGCAGTAGTTTTAGCAGAAAAGTGGCCACCCACATGAATAATAGAATCTGAATATCCATGGGTTTCTTGCAACAATTTTTGTGCTTCCTCATCATTCACACACCGAAGTAATATACCATCGACATATCTCATGAATAAGAAGTCTCCTAAAATAACATATCTGGAAGACTTAAGACAAAGCGTTCTCCTTTGATGAGTATCTAAGCTATCTGGAAATTTCTGATTTTGAAAATCATACACTAGATTTTTATACCAGGGATGTTCAACTATAGGAAGGTTTTGACTATCAATGTAAAATAGTGTTGAAAGAGGATTATCTTGTTCATCAAATTCTCCACTTGCATCAACATGTTGAGCCAAGTGAAGGGCTAAGTCTCATCCCTTAATTGTTTTTGAATTCATGATGGTTAAATCATGCTGCTGGATCTTGGCAAGACAATGTGCAAGCTTCCTTGAAAGATAAGTTTGTGAAAGAAAAAAATTGACAGTAGGCAAAGGGAATTTTACCAGTGTGTGCTTGCCTAGGATAAAGTGGCAAAATTTATCCACAACTTTAACAAGAGAGAAAACATATTTTTCGATAAAATAATACTTGAATTCATCATTTGATAAGATTTGACTCATGTAAGCTACTAGTTTTTAGTTATTCTGGTCATCAAATTGTACGAGAATATGAGAAACTGCTTCCTCCATGGCATTAGTGTATATAATAAAGTCTTTCTCAAAGTCTGGCTTCACCAAAACCGGTGTGGAACTGATTTCCTTCTTAATCCTTACGAAAAAATTATCAACGTCTTCATTCCAGGAAAAGGATCGATCTTTCTTGAGAAGATTGTGAATTGGTTTGACCATTTCAGAAAAATCAGGAACAAATCTATAGACAAAGTTAATAATGCTCATAAAGGCTTGAATCTCCTTTTTAGAAGTGGGGGCAGGAAGGTTCAGAGTAACAACGATCCTTTCGAGATCTATGCTTATTTCTGAATCAGAAACAATATGTCCAAGGAGATTTCCCTTGGTAACACCGAAGATAGACTTAGAAGGATTTAAAGAAATGTCGAACTTTCTGCATCGCATGAGAACTTTTCTAAGATAACCAAAATGATCCAATCGGTTCTTTGAATATACATTCAACTCATTAAGATAAACCTGAATAATCCTACCGATCAGATCATCAAAATATATCTGCATAGCTCTTTGGAAAGTGGCACCTGCATTAGATAAGACAAAAGGCATGCATTCATAAGAAAATGTGCCCCAACGTGTAGTGAAAGTGGTTTTGTACCTATCGGTCCTTTTTACCTTGATCTGATTATAACCAGAAAAGCCATCAAGTAAGGACATCATTTGTGACCCTACAACTTGCCGCAAAATCATTTCCATATTAGGGAGAGGAAAATGGTATTTTACGCTTGCTCTATTCAATGTATGAAAATCAACGCACAGTTGGATCTGACCAGTTGTCTTTCGAACGAGAACCAAATTGGAAACCCACTCAAAATACTTAACAGGAAAAATTATCCCAGTTTTCAAGATTTTTTCCAATTCCTTCCTAATAGTAGCTTCAAGTGCGGGGTTAATGGGTCTTTGTTTTTGCCTAAACAGTTTTATATCTTCCTTGATAGGAATGACATGTCATATAAGAGCAGGATCAAAACCATGAATATCCTCATACGACCAAGAAAAAACATCTTGAAATTCACGAAGTAGCTCAGTGAATTTCAACTTTTCTTCATCAGTACATTGGGCAACTATCTTAACATTCTTTGGGGAATCGGGTGTTCCAATGTTCAAGGAAATGGTTTCACCCACTTTCCTTTTTGACTCCTCTTCTTTATGCATTTCTTTTTTTCCTACATCACTCAATGAAGATGAACTTTTCAGAGGACTCAAGCCTTTCAGAATTTTGTTGTTTTCCATGGATATAATCTCCTTGGGCTTATATGGTTCATTTTTTATGAAAGAACATATGCCTTCATCACTAGGTAAGACCTTCCATGACTCTACATTGTCAGGAATACGAGGACTATATAAAGATTGGAAAGTACAATCAGGTCTTTGTGGCAAAATTTGTTGAGTAGGAGACGCTGCAAAAACAACTAACCTATCAGCCACTGAATTAAGTTCCCTTTTAACATGAGTGATGTTAAATGATAATAAGTTCAAGATAAGCATCCAAACAACTTGGGTGTAGTGTTTCATCAAATTATTGCTAGGAGAATATATTTTATGTACAAGGTTCACAATAAGTTCAGAGTCCCCCAAAACTATAAGGTGTCCACAACCTAAATTATAGGCATTTTCAATGCCTAGCAATAAATGCTTCAAATTCGGTGACGTTGTTCATGCAAGCAAATTCTAACCTATAGGGAAAGTTGTTAATTTTACCTACATGTGAGTATAAGATAATTCCAGCTCCATTACCTTCATTGGAGCATGATCCATCAAAGTGAATGTGCCACATACCATCCTCTGGATCAATTTGTTCCATGGTAGTGTCATCCTCATCCACAAAGATGGAGTACACTCCTAAGTCCTCCTCGACATATTTTATGTTAGGTTGTTGAATTCTCTCTATGTACGATGATATTTTTCCTTCCCTTAGGACTATGATATTATTTCCATTTTGAGGAACAGATAAGTGTGTCCCATAAAGTGAAAGATATCCACATGTCAAGGCTTGTGAGTCTCTTCCTAAGATGATAGAATAGTTACTTACTGGCATGTTAATTACCTAGATGTTAAGGGTTGTTCTTATTTCAGGATGTGCGCACAGAACCAAAGTCATGTCTTTGATTTCACCCATATTAGACTATTGTAGACTATTATATGAGAGCATGCTTCTAGAATTTTCATTGGTACAAGATAAGCCTAGCTCTTCCATAATAATTTTCGACATTACGCTTGGGCCTGAACTGCAGTCAATTAGGCAACAATGGGATATTTTATCCATGATTTTTATAGAAATGAAAAATGGAGGGTTTTTTACAGGGTGTCTAAAAATATTTACACCTACTTTATTTACAAAAGAATCCTCTTCTTTTGCCTCTTCAGAGAGATTGGCTATGGTGGAAGCTTTTCCTTCCATAATTTTTTTTAGATGCTTTTGTTGTTCAAGGATGTAAACCATGTCCAAAAGAGTAACATCGGCCTTGATATTATCCAATTGGTTTAGAATGTTATATTTGGAAGAGGGAAGAGGGGAGGGAATTCCTTGACTATTAGGAGTTTTAGTAGCTTGTTCAATAGCAACTTGCGAAGATGAGCTTGGGATAGAAGAAGTACGAGGGGAATCATATTTTCCTTTTGAAGCGTAGGATTTATTCCTAGTGTTTATAATCATGACATCTTCCGGTTCTTCCCAATATAGGCCAACAATGGTGGTTTCAAGCCTTTTTCCAAAGATTTTATCCATGACACTCTTCTTTACCTCACAAGTACTTTCCTCATGATTTTCCTTGCAAAAGTTACACCAACTGCAAGACATGATGGATTTGGGCTGAAAGTTGTTTTCATTAGTATTCCTAAGAGGTGGTGAAGAATAATATTATGCCCCAGGAGTAAGTGAAGGGACATTTCCCTTTCGCTCGTATGCTATCATCCGATTGTTCATATCTTGTACAAGTTGTAGGATGGAAGACATGTCTGTTTCTTTGACCGAGTCCCCTATGGGAAGACCTGTTCTTTCTAGTTGTTTTTCATACTCTAGGCAAGTATGAAGAGCAGAACCAAAATTGTTAATAGATTTTTCTTCAAGCCAATGCCGATAAGGGGGAGGTAGAGAATTATAGTAATGCATAAAAGCAGCTTGGTTATGGGGGTGAATAAGTTCGGGAATTTGATTATATAACTTGGTGAAATGAAGGTTCAAAGACTTAATAGTCTCACCATCCTTGTATGAAATGTTATTGTATTCCCGTAATTGTTCAACTAGGCTCTTAGACTTCCCACAAGTGGATTTGAACCAGTAAACTAACTCTTCCCAAGTGGAAAGAATATTGGGAGGGAGATCAAAGAAATCTACTGCTGCTTTCCCTTCGAGGGAGGTTAAAAATAAGTGCATGAAAGTATCATTGTCATTAGCTCCTATATTGTGATAGGCATTAGAGAATTCCATTAAGTGTTCATTTGTAGTGACCATGTTATTTTCTGAAAACATAGGAAGATGTTCTTTAAATTTTGGTAGTGGATGAGTAGCAGGTGCTAGGTTCAAGGGATAGGATACATGCCATGGGGTGGTAGTAGCGTCTTCCTCGAATTGGTAGTAGATTGGATAGGAACCTGATGGCTATACAAACTACCACTTACTGACGAGGCTGAAGGTTGAGATGATGAAGCACCTCCACTGCCACCAGAGCCACCCACAGATGCCATTTTGTAAATGATGGGTGAGGGTGAGAAAGATCAACCAGTCCAATCTTACAAAGTTCTCCTTAGAGTACCTTGTTGGGTTGACATAATAGCATTCCTTCTTCCTATTTCAATGATAGGAGTGATTTCATGAGACAATCCTCTTCTTATCCTAGAGATGCGAGGATTTGAGGACATGAAAAGAAAATCACAACTTTAGGAAAAAGAGAGCTATAGATGATTCCTAGGCTTCCTTTTCCTGACCTCCCAACGTTCACGAGTAATTATGTCTTGTTTAATTATGTCCCACGAGAGTTCAAGCTCATCCTGTGTATTAGCGGTTTCTAAGATGGTGTTGAATAAAGTTAAGGCAATACTAGTTCAGTCTTTAAGACCGTGCTCAATATTGGGCTACCTTGTAATAGGTAATGTCATGAGGAAAAGAAAACAGTCAAAGAATAAAAAAAAAAATCAGAAATATTCAATGATAATTATGAACACAATCAACCAGAGAGATATGGAAGATCTCTCCAGTATGGTCGCCAAATAAATGTTGAGGAAAAGGTATGAATTACCTTACTCAATCATTTTCAGATCTTCCCTGGCTAGGACAATATAGTTGGTAATGTCACCCGGGGGTTTATAGCCTCAAAATATTCTCTCAATCCACAAGTATTAATTACAAGGACTGAGGCTTATTTATAGTTTAAATATGTGCAGAAATAAAATAAAACAACTTCTGGAATATAGATAGATTTTTGATTAAGTAACATAGAGATCAAAAGCGAAATATGACCAAGTCACAAATACACATATATGAGACAGAATATCAATCTTATTTTTATTTCACTTTGAGATATAAATATGTATTCTCTTTACAAAACTCCTATGAGGGCATGGACCAAAGTCTGATTTAAATATCTTCGATGAACACCATACAAAAAGACTCTGACAGTAAAGTAAGATTGAAATTAATAATCTGGATCAACTTGCCACAAATTGCTGCCAATTTGACTATGCAAGATATCCTTCATCAACCATGAAACTTAATTCACAAACATAAAAGAATACACAGACTATCAAGGATGGATCAACACCTCTAAAACAAGTGTCTGGATAATGTAGTTTAGTCTTGAACCTTGATGTCTACAATAGGACCATATTGTCAAAAAGAGAATTAGGCTTTGAATAAACTCAGAAATGAATGAAAAATAAAACTATCTCATGTAACTAAAGAGCAAATCTTAGTCTTGCTTTTCTCCTTCTATTCCCCTTGTCTCTTCTTCTCTTTCAACTTTTATTCTTTCCAAATAAGTTAAAGTAGTTCAACTACTTTCTTTAGTTAAGTTGATTTAACTTAACTAATTAGTTTAGGATAAATACATAATAATAATATAGTTAAGGGTCTTTAATTAATAATAACTAGGTAGGTGGGACCCCTTGTGACTCCCGTCATTTCCTTTTTTTTTCAAATCATAAAATATAACACAAAACGGATGATCATTTTTACTATATGCTACCCTTGTAGCTCCCTTAAATATCTTCCAACTGGATATTTAAATATCAGAAATAATTTATATCAAAACAAATCTTGTTGTCCAAAAATAATGAAACCCATTAAGCATTGTCTTCATCAACTGAAATCATAAAAATGCATAATCTACAAACCATATTTGCCACTTTGTGAGGCAATTTTTCTTTTTTCACTGTTGTTTCTCTTAGATTTCTCTGAAGTAGCCCGTGGTTGATTAGACCCTTGGGGTTGTATCTTACTGATCACATGGGAACAATCATCCTTCAAATGCATGCAAGAAGACATGGATTTTGAGGAATCATCGGAGGGAGAAGAAGAGGAGGCACTTGCTTTTCCTTTATCTTGCATAGGTTGGGGAATCTGGAAATTGGGATTGACATGTGGTGGAAAAGGCAATCTGGAAATTGGGATTGACATGTGGTGGCAAAGGAAATGACATAGTGGGCCAACCACAATGGTGAGAGACATACGGGTTGATGATCTCTTTCCATCCATCATTTATGGGGACTTCCGGTTGCAAGGACACATGTGGAGGAACGAGAATGTCGAGGATGTTCTGAGGAGGCTGGAAAGGGGGTGTTTCTAGTTGAGGGTGCATTATTCCATGACCAATCCAATTAAAGAACCCAAATTGGAATAACTGATTTAATTCTTGAGGATCAACATCAAAATGGATAGAAAATCTAGGCTTTCTATGGCCTTGGTTCCAATTTCCCCCGCCTCTGTTATTTCTGCCATTGTTGTCCCTACTGAAAAACCTCATCCTGTAGCAACAGTTCGTCAATAATGATGCTCTTAATAAACCATACATGACACTTTTCTTACATGAATAAAACATTTTCTCAAAAATTGACACAAGATACATGCAAATCCATCCATAACAAACCATTCATTAATTGCCAAGTGAACAGGGGGTGATAGGGTTCATGGGAAATATGGAGGCATTCTAATGAGAAACGAGTGGTATAATGATAGGGGATTCATACATGAATATTGTTCATCAATTAATCAAACAATTTACTGTGTAATAAAATATCAAAATATCAATCACCAACCCTTGCTATGTCGCTTTTACTCAAGCTTTTCCTTTTATATTTATTTCACAAAACATGGATGAAATAAGTGAAATCAGGATTATGAGGGGAATGTAATGAGAGAAAAATGATAGAATGATAGGGAATCAATATGGATACTGTTCAATTGAAAACAAATCAACACATGCAATCAAAACATATCTCTGCCTAGACGTTCAAAGTTTAAAAGTGTTCATTTTTCAAACAAAAATCCGAACTGGTACTTTCTTTGATGAATTTGCTTGCTCACTTCCAAATTATTTTATACAATAATCTATATGCCCAGAATTATTTAATCACAAAAACCATTGTATCCACATAATAATTATATGACAATCATAACAAACAACATTGCAATCACTATAAGACACCACAATATCGTTTGATCCACGACCATAACATTAACTTCAATGCTTAATCCCTTAAAACCAATAGGAACACACATACAATGTTGAAAATCAACTCATATCCATCATTTATTTAGTCATTGTTCAACGCAATCAATATGGACGTTATAATTCTTATTCGGGCCTCAAACATTTCGCACACAGGTGTCACTTTTATACAATACACATAATGATTGAACCCCAAAACAATCAATATCTTGAACACAAGCTTCAAATGAATGAGTGAGTATGGATTTCTTCCAGATTTAACAAACCAGAGACCAAAACAAATCGTACCTAGGTACCCATGCAATAAATCTTCTCCTATCAACCATTGAACTTGAGTAAATACGATTACTAAGTAATATTCAATTTTTAAGACAACAAGTGGAAGAGACAACCGATGATTCGACCAGAGAGCTTGGCATTTGAATGACACAGACAACTCATTCTGTAGGTGCCCTATCAAAATTTACCACAGAAAAATAACATGCTATAATTCTCTCAACTGTAAGGGTTTCAAAACAACATACTACATATAACACACCCATGGTGGGGGCACCAAAATTTTTCTCTTCTAAGGAGAATCAAAACCCCCATTCGAGGTTTCTATCCCATTATTCTCTTTCATAACTTTCCAGCCACGATCTCCATGCTCCGAACCGAGCTAAGATCTAACAAGTAGCCTCTCCCTAGTTCTTCAGGTTCTTCTATCCATCTATACTTGCATATGACCATGGGATATGACCAGATGCCAATACAACATGTGCCAATACAACCACCATGCGAATCCTCTAGAGTGGAAAATATCTGAAGTTCACAATTCGACGCTGCGTTTCCTCAGATATTTTGACGGCCCTGATTGACTTCGGGACTTTGGTGTTCGGGAGTTTTGAATGCTCCCAAGTCTTTTCTCCTCGAAGTACTCCATACCCGGAGTTATAGATCGAGTGCCACACGTCCCTTGTGATCGATGATTATAATCTACTTTGGGACTTTGATGTTTGGGAGTTTCAAACACTCCAATGCCTTTTTCCTTTGAAGTACTCTATACCCGAAGTTACAGATCGAGTGCCACACGTCTTACGTGATCAATGATTGTGATCTACTTTGGGACTTTGGTGTTTGGGAGTTTCAAACACTCCAACGTATTTCTCCTCCGAAGTACATCGTACTCGAAGTTACAGATCGAGCACCACAAATCTTCCCCAATCAATGACTATGATATACTTCGGGACTTTAGCATTTGGGAGTTTCGAACACTCCCAAGGATTTTCTCCCTAGAGTTACAGATCGAGTGCCACATGTCCCTTGTGATCAACGGTTATAATCTACTTCGGGACTTCGTCGTTCGGGAGTTTCGAACACTCCAATGCCTTTCTCCTCCGAAGTACTCTGTACTCGGAGTTACATATCAAGAGCCACATGTCTTTCCCGACCAACGACTGTGATCTACTTTGGGACTTCGGCATTTAGGAGTTCTTAACTTGCGCGACCCCACTCTCCTCCGAAGTGGCTATCTTCCGAAGTGGAAGATATGCTGACACATGTTCTCAGTTGTCGAATGAATCATATGAACTTCAAAAGTTATTTTCCAACACATCCCCTTTTCTCCTGGAGTGACTTCCTCCGAAATGGAATATCTTCTGCTACACGTCCCTTCTAATGAATGACTGGGAAGACTTCAAGACTCTGGCCTTCTGAAATCCTTGTGTCTCCACACTTAGGTCCTCCTAGAGTGACTTCTCTCCAGAGTGCAGGATCTGACGATACTTGTCCCTCTGACTTGGATGGCTTAGATCTACTTCGACTCTTCATATCTTTGGGAGTTTTGCGATGCAGGATCCTCTTTTCTCTTGGATCTGGTCAGCGTCGGGCTGAACACAACCTCAATCTGACAGTTTGAGGGTATCTACGTGACCTCAGAGATCTACAACTCATAACTTATATTTAAGGGTCCCTTGGGTCCCAATGCACGCCACTCTGAGAGGGACATCTGGCCACCCTGTCACTCGACACATAGGCTCCCACATGATCTCGACATTAATACTCACGTCGCCACAATCGAACGGTCATGAGGGATCTTGAGGGATCCTTAGATCCATGGTCCACATCAACTTCGGGAATTCAGGGGTTTTGGTGTTACCAAACCGCTGTCCTCCTGAAGTGGTCAACGTCGGGCTGACTATAACGTAGATTTGACGGTCGGGATAGTTCCCGGGCATATACATATCTACGACCTAGATTTACTTTAGGATTTCGTGGGATTCACCTTCTGTACAATGAATATGCTCAATTTTTCAGACTCGCAAATTTTGAATGGCTCGAAGGGTTAACGCCCGTGTTTCTTCTCCAGATCTGACGATCATGAAGAACTTCACCTCCTCCTGAACTAATCTCATCCATTTGTATTTCAAATGAAAGGATCTCTACTTTAGGGGCTTGAAACTCACTATTCTACTTGAGTTATGTCAGCTCCTTAAATACTTAAGTATTTTGCGCTAATTCTCCTGAACTTAACGCTTAGAGAAATCCTCTGTGCACCTCTTACTCTCTTCTATCAACTCTAGAAATTAAGGGGGGGTGGTTCTCGATCTCTAACCGCCTCATAGAGGCTCTGTGCACACATGCACTACCTCTCCTAATATCGACTGACCCCTTCCTTCAGAATGACTGGGAGTGTCGACATGCACACATGAGGTTATGCCCAAAGTCAACAATTCAAAGTTCATTTATTTTAACTTGAGCCACCACAAGACTCAGTCATTTATGTGTATAGGCCAGAGAATTTCTTATTTTCTTAAATACACAATTAGGCAGAATTGAAGGGATACAATATAACCATTAAGCAAACATTTCCATCCCTACAACATTCATAGAATATCCAACCTTAATTCACATTTACCACTTAAACACACATAATATAAGATTACTTATTTGTTATAGGTGGTGGCCAACTAACTGACTGTGGGTGTTCATCCTTCCACCCAACCATAGGCTCAGAGGCATTAATTCTTAGCACTCTGTCCACCCACATGCCAAGCCATGATATCACCAGGGAATTTATGCCAATTATCATCGTTCCTTTCTCTTTCGCATCTTCTGTGAGGTTTATCAGATGCTTCCTCAACATCAAGCTCACGGTCTTCTATTCAGGTCTCGTTCTCAACATTCTCTCATAGATCTCCCTCTCTATCACGGCCTCAACGAGGTTTATCAGATGTTTTCTCTGCATCAAGCTCGTGGCCTTCAACTTGTTCTCTGCTTCTCTCCTCTTCCTCACATTCTCCACTCTTCTCTTCATATCCTCTTGCGTGCCTTGCACACACATTCCTCCTATCATGTTCCTTCTATCAGAAAGAAACCATAGGTCCATTCTGGGTCTTCATGACCCTATGGTACTTTGGGTTGACCTTCTACAGCTAGACCATGCTTCCATTCATGGGGGTGGTTGAGGGTTCAACAACCTGTCCTTTTCTTATTAATTGTTCTCTTATCATTCTCACATTCTTTCCTCTAGTGATATCATGGGTAGTACTTTCAAGGCTTCACCCCCACAGCTAGTTATTGGCAATTAAACAATGATGCATTTACAATGTTCCTATTCCACAACATGGTAATCCTAATTAATGATTAACACCTGTCATGCCTTTCTCATTCAACCACTTCAAAATTCTTGACCTTCTTTCTCGGCCAGGTCCTTTTTCAGACTCTTAATCTTCGTTACATGACTTCAATAATTCTTGGACAACAAAAACATTAATCATAGTCTCATGTGAAAACATTTTACTGTTGCACACAATTTCTAGGAAAATTACATAATCTAGCACAATACTTATCTGCACAGTTTGTGGATTTGTATCCACATGGCTGTCTTGTTATCCAGGCTCACTATTTTTCCTTGACATACCCATTGTGTGCATGATCCCAATCAATATTTTACAAGAACTATCAAAGTCTCCTCTTCCTTGCAATCACTCACCCTCCAAGCCCAAGCTCAGGCATCCCCTTTTCTGTTATATAGTTCTTTGGGCGATCCATCTTACCTTGCCAAGGTTTTCTCACATAGAAAGAATCCCAGAGACTTTATCGAGCCTTACAATCGAGTCGTCCCTCAGAATTTCCTTGTCGAGGCATCCCTCCAGCTTGTGTTACCTCAACACAACATATTCCAGGCGATCATGGCTTACCACGAGGTTGTCATGGCTCAACAGTGGCCTCCTTCATGATTTTTAGCTGGATAGCCTTCATATGTCCTTTCTGGACTATCTTTTCTTCTCACCTGTATCACAAGCATACATAATTTCATGAGACATCATCACAATTCTAAATTTCAGAATTTTATTGCAAATCTGTCACCCACAGATTTTCCAATTTCTTCATTTATTTTCAGATTTGTTTCGCATGAAACCAGATTCACAAGCATTGGACTTTCCTCCCCATTTTATCTCAACAGGAAATCGGTCTTCCTTATGGGCTTACAACATTTCCATATCCAATACTCTTTCTTCCTACAAGTCAACTTTCCTCAGCCAAACAAATTGTTATTTTCCCATGCACATATATTTTCACTGCACCTTTATAATGTTATCACAAACAATTCTTAAATTGTGCATGCTAACAATCAAATCACTTTTATCTATTTGACTATACAAAGAAAAAAGAAATTTCATTCCTTACACATGCGTCAGTTCAGTATATCAACTTTTCAAAATGAAATTAAGATATCAATTGACTTTAATGAAGGTGCCAACATTCGTGGCCACATTCATACCCAATGCACACTTGCATCGATTTCAGGTTATCACTTTTCAGGTTAGGCACTCCTTCCAAGGTCTGTATGAATTCAACCAACTTATTACCATATGAATTTTTTTTCATATTTATTATTTTAGCAGAACCATATTTTTTTCTCTGAATCGATCACAACCCTAAAATTGTCATTCATGACACTTCAGGTTTCACATGAATGCCTTTAAGCATTCCCTTGACATCCATATAATGTACGTAAATTTTTCAGAAGGTCCCCCTTTCATGAAAACATGCATTTCCTCGAGAAATTCCATGCAATGTGCTAGCTATGAGCACCTTTATTCCCTTAGACCCAGTCCTTGCGACCATAGTCTAACACAGAGTGTTAAACTCTATCTTCTTTGACTGGCCTGGAGGAACTCTGTTTTCTCTCCATGTGACCGAGAGTTGTGGATTCAACTCTATTATTTTCAGGTTCCACCCTTTCATCTCCCATGTCTGGGTGCTATGATCTTGGCTAAACCCCTTGTTTGCAATTCGACAGTGTAGATCCGTCTTCCCCCAGATCCAACAACTGCAAGGGATTGCAGAACCTCAACTAGCTTGTGGTTTAATACTCCTTTCGATCTCTGCAATGAATATGGGCCATCCGATCTACGATCAGATCCCAAACTCAAAACAATGCTATATTGAATTTAAATTACAGGTACAGGTCTCGATGTTAACCCTTGTGCATTTGCAATCTCTGCAATGATCATGGGTCATCGATATTAGCCCTCGATCAATTTTAACCACATGATTTCTAGATAATAATAATAAAGCCAACATAGAAGTGTTTGACCGAGAATTTAGGTTGATACAAAGATTCGATGTGCTAAACTCAACCACAAAACCCAATCACAATACGAGTTTTATGTGACATTAACAGGTGGGTTCCTTGCAGGTTCTCCCACTGATCGTTCACAGATCCACTGTTCACAATGATTGTGGAATACCATTTCATAATCCCAATATGATCACTCTTTATCGGAGAGTTCAATCTCTACAATCTAAAAAGAGCTTTCCCAACTCTTTTAATCGTGGTCATTGATTCTCTTCCCTGACAAGATCAACTTCGTTGGTTGATTGGGGGTCGTTAACTAGCACGTTCGTTAATTTCACCTTTGTGCTCCATAATGATTCCCAACCATCGAACTTTGTTCATAGATTGACGGTTCACAATGATTGCGAGGCCCAATCTGGAAAGTGTTCACCTGACTCTGTATGATTGTGGTTGTTGATATTCCACCCCGACAAGATCAACAACATTGGTTGATTGCGGACCGTGAACTAGCACGTTCATTAATTTCACCTTCGCATTCTGCAATGATTCCCAACCATCGATCTCTGTTCACTGATCGACGGTTTACAGTGATTGCGGGGCCCAATCTGGAAAGTGTTCACCTGACTCTGTCTAATTGTGGTCGTTGATCTTCCACCCTGACGAGATCAACGACGTTGGTTGATTGCGGGTTGTGAACTAGCACATCTGTTAATTTCACCTTCACAGTCTGCAATGATCCTTGACCGTCAATCTAATCGAACGACTGGTGTTTGGTCTGTTAACTCCAGTGGATAGTGAAGTCTATTTGACGACTGCGATCGGTCTTCCCTCCGATGAGCAGCTCACATTCATCTCCTCAGTCAGGTTCTTGAGTATCCTGATTCGATAAGGGTTTTCTTCTTGAATCATACTCTACTTGGGTATCTGAGGCATACAACTTCCTTTTCTTAACATGGCTTCAACCAAGACTATTCAATCAAACATACTCATGTATTCATTCATGAGTCTTCTATTCATTACATGATGCTTTCAAAATGTAATCCAATATTCTTATATATATATATATATATATATATATATATA
>ML788554.1:326307-367443 GCA_009831015.1 Picea engelmannii | reverse complement strand
ATTAAGGGGGGGGGGGGGTGGTTCTCGATCTCTACCCACCTCATAGAGGCTCTATGCACACATGCACTACCTCTCCCGATCTTAACCGACCCCTTCCTTCAGAACGACTGGGAGTGTCAACATGCACACGTGAGGTTATGCCCAAAGTCAACAATTCAAAGTTCATTTATTTTAACTTGAGCCACCACAGGACTCAGTCATTTATGTGTACATGCCAGAGAATTTCTTATTTTCTTAAATACACAATTAGTCAGAATTGAAGGGATACAGTATAACCATTAAGCAAACATTTCCATCCTTGCAACATTCATAGAATATCCAACCTTAATTCACATTTACCACTTAAACACACATAATATAAGATTACTTATCTATTACAGATGGTGGCCAACTAACTGACCGTGGGTGTTCATCCTTCCACCCAACCATAGGCTTAGAGGCATTCATTCTTAACACTCTGTCCATCCACATGCCAAGCCATGATATCACCAGGGAATTTATGCCAATTCTCATCGATCCTTTCTCTTTCACATCTTTTGCGAGGTTTATCAGATGGTTCCTCAACATCAAGCTCACGGTCTTCTAATCAGGTCCTGTTATCAACATTCTCTCAGAGATCTCCCTCTCTATCACGATCTCAATGAGGTTTATCAGATGTTTTCTCTGCATCAAGCTCGTGGCCTTCGACTTGTTCTCTGCTTCTCTCCTCTTCCTCACATTCTCCACTCTTCTCTTCATATCTTCTTGCATGCCTTGCACACACATTCCTCCTATCATGTTCCTCCTATCATAAAGAAACCATAGGTCCATTCTGGGTCTGCATGACCCTATGGTACTTTGGGTTGACCTTCTGCAGCTAGACCATGCTTCCATTCATGGGGGTGGTTGAGGGTTCAACAACTTGTCCTTTTCTTATTAATTGTTCTCTTATTGTTCTCACATTATTTCCTCTAGTGATATCAAGGGTATTACTTTCAAGGCTTCACCCCCATAGTTGGTTATTGCAAATTAAACAATGATGCATTTACAATGTTCCTATGCCACAACATGGTAATCCTAATTAATGATTAACACCTGTCATGCCTTTCTCATTCAACCACTTCAAAATTGTTGACCTTCTTTCTCGGCCAGGTCATTTTTAATACTCTTAATATTCGTTACCTGACTTCAATAATTCTTGGACAACAAGCACATTAATCATAGTCTCATGTGAAAACCTTTTACTGTAGCACACAATTTCTAGGAAAATTACATAATCTAGAACAATACTTATCTGCCTAGTTTGTGGATTTGTATCCACATGGCTGTCTTGTTATCTAGGCTCATTTTTTGCCCTTGAAATACCCATTGTGTGCATGATCCCAATCAATATTTTACAAGAACTATCAAAGTCTCCTCTTCCTTGCGGTCACTCACCCTCCAGGCCCAAGCTCAGGCATCCTCTTTTCTGTTATACAGTTCTTCGGGCGATCCATATTGCCTTGCCAAGGTTTTCTCACATAGGAAGAATCCCAGAGACTTTATCAATCCTTACAGTCGAGTCGTCCCTCATAATTTCTCTCTCGAGGCATCCCTCCGGCTTGTGTTACCTCAACACAACATATTCCAGGTGATCATGGCTTACCACAGGGTTCTCATGGCTCAGCAGTGGCCTCCTTCATGATTTTTAGCTGGATAGCCTTCATTTTTCCTTTCTGGACATATCTTTTCTTCTCACCTGTATCACAGGCATACATAATTTCATGAGACATCATCACAATTCTAAATTTCAGAATTTTATTGCAAATCTGTCACCCACGGATTTTCCAATTTCTTCATTTATTTTCAAATTTGTTTCGCATGAAACCAGATTCACAAGCATGGGACTTTCCTCCCCATAGAAGTTTATCTAAACAAGCAATTGGTCTTCCTTATGGGCTTACAACATTGCCATATCCAATACTCTTTCTTCCTACAAGTCAACTTTCCTCAGCCAAACAAATTGTTATTTTCCCATGCACATATATTTTCACTGCACCTTTATAACATTATCACAAACAATTCTTAAATTGTGCATGCTAACAATCAAATCACTTTTATCTATTCGAATATACAAAGAAAAAAGAAATTTCATTCCTTACACATGCGTCAGTTCAATATATCAACTTTTCAAAATGAAATTAAGATATCAATTGACTTTAATGAAGGTGCCAACATTCGTGGCCACATTCATACCCAATGCACCCTTGCATTGATTTCAGGTTATCACTTTTCAGGTTAGGCACTCCGCCCAAGGTCTGTTTGAATTCAACCAACTTATTGCCATATGGATTTTGTTTTTCATATTTATTATTTTAGCAGAACCATATTTTCTTCTTTGAATCAATCACAACCCTAAAATCGTCATTCATGAAACTCCAGGTTTCACATGAATGCCTTTAATCATTCCTTTGACATCCATATAATGTACGTAAATTTTTCGGAAGGTCCCCCTTTCATGAAAACATGCATTTCCTTGAGAAATTCCATGCAATGTGCTAGCTATGAGCACCTTTATTCCCTTAGACCCAGTCCTTGCGACCATAGTCTAACACAGAGTGTTAAACTCTATCTTCTTTGACTGGCCCAGAGGAACTCTGTTTTCTCTCCATGCGACCGAGAGTTGTGGCTTCAACTCTATTCTTTTCAGGTTCTACCCTTTCATCTCTTATGTTTGGGTGCTAAGATCTTGGCTAAACCCCTTATCTACAATTCGACAGTGTAGATCCATCTTCCCCCATATCCAACGACTGCAAGGGATTGTGGAACCTCAAATAGCTCGCGGTTTAATACTCCTTCCAATCTTCGCAATGAATATGGGTCGTCCGATCTACGATCAGATCCCAAACTCAAAACATCGCTATATTGAATTTGAATTACAGGTACAGGTCTCGACGTTAACCCTTGTGCATATGCAATCTTCGCAATGATCACGGGTCGTCGATCTTATCCCTCGATCAATTTTAACCACATGATTTCTAGATAATAATAATAATGCCAACACATAAGTGTTTGACCGAGAATTTAGGTTGATATAGATCTTCGATGTGTTAAACTCAACCAAAAAACCCAATCACAATACAATTTTTATGCGACATTAACGCATGGGTTCCTTGCAGGTTCTCCCACTGATCGTTCACAGATCGATTTTTCACAACAATTGCAGAATCCCAATATGATCGCTCTTTATCAGAGAGTTCAATCTCTGCAATCTAAAAAGTGCTTTCCCAACTCTTTTAATCATAGTCATTGATTCTCTTCCTCGACGAGATCAACGACGTTGGTTGATTGGTGGTCATTAACTATCACGTCCGTTAATTTCACCTTCGCACTCCGCAATGATTCCCAACCATCGATCTTTGTTCATAGATCGACGGTTCACAATGATTGTGAGGCCAAATCTGGAAAGTGTTCTCCTGACTCTGTATGATTGTGGTCATTGATATTCCACCCCGACTAGATCAATGACGTTGGTTGATTGTGAACCGTGAACTAGCACATTCATTAATTTCACCTTCGCATTCCGCAATGATTCCCAACCATCGATCTATGTTCACAGATCGGCGGTTTATAGTGATTGCGGGGCCCAATCTGGAAAGTGTTCACCCGACTCTGTCTAATCATGGTTGTTGATCTTCCACCCCGACGAGATCAATGACGTTGTGGATTGTGGGTCGTGAACTAGCACATGTGTTAATTTCACCTTCACGCTCCGCAATGATCCTCGACCGTCGATCTAATTGAACAACTAGTGTTTGATCCGTTGACTCCAGTGGATAGTGAAGTCTATTTGATGACTGCGATCGGTCTTCCCTCCGATGAGCGGCTCACATTCATCTCCTCTGTCAGGTTCTTAAGTATCCTTATTCTATAAGGGTTTTCTTCCTGAATCATACTCTACTTGGGTATCTAAGGCATACAACTTCCTTTTCTTAACATGGCTTCAACCAAGACTATTCAATCAAACATACTCGTGTATTAATTCATGAGTCTTCCATTCATTACATGATGCTTTCAAAGTGTAATCCAAGATTCTTATATATATATATATAATCTTGTAGCTCACTGCTTAGTTTCTCAACAGTTATTAAGGTTGTGACTTTGACCTCTTGATAGAGTTTTTCACACAGTTCTTCCACAGGGAACTCCCTCAGCATGCAACTTCCTTATTGCACGTCCATCACTATCTGTGATGGCCTCAACATTGAGTTAGATTTAGTTGTTTACCAAATATTCCATAAGGAATATAAACATGCATCTTTGTCATGCACCCAAATTATGAATCCATACATATCCTGGTTTTGTTAACTTACATCCATGATGTACTTAACCATATGCATAATCAAAAGTCTATGTGTAGTTTCCATGCGTATATTTCACAGCTTACATACATCTCTATTCTAAAATTAGTCAACTCATGATTGTTCAAACTCATTCTTATGTGATCCTCAAGGCATAATAATTTGTCTCTTGTCTTGACACAGACCATCCTTGGTCATTTTCTCTTTCATTTATTTATACTTGTATTTCCCGAGGGAATGGAGTGCATTCCCCTTAAGTTATCATTCAAAACAAAACTTTCATGACTCTTTAAAAAATGGAGTCAACCATGCGTCTATGTATTCACTTAATCTTGGCAAGTGCAATTCTTGCCTTACATATCACTCATCAAGGCAACCATATTGTGCCTTTAGTATACATATATCCTTACATCATACATGTGCATCACTTTTATATTTAATATTATTCATACCTAACTAGTATTACTATCAGGCTTCATATCAAGAAGCTTCACAATACATTAAATACATGCACTCAAGTGTAAACACCCACAAACCTAACCAAACATACATCATGCAAGCTCATTGCTTGCACCCTTTCCATGTCAGGCATGCACATGGGCATCTCAGACTTCCAGATCCTCCTCCAAGGATATTGCTACCACCCTTATGACAAGCCTCATAGGGATACTCAACACTGAGTTTTCCTCTTTGTTGACAGATTGTAGTCATTCACACGACTATGTTCCCTTTTTATATGATAATAGGTAGCAAGAAAACACTCTTGCCTCAACCTACCTGGAACATTACCCAAATTATAAATACAATCTGGGAAATTACAACCATGACCAAGGTAAGAAAAACAACCAATTTAGCTTCCAACTATATCTATATGGCTACCATCCACCACTGGATGTTAATCTGACCCAATGGCTTCTAGAAGTGCCCCAAAAATTCCTTTACCACATTCAGGATCAACATTTAGTCAACCATTTTATCTTAATTTTAAGAATTTAATGTCTAATACCATTGGGACTATTCCCTTAGAGCCCAAATGCAATTTCAAATTATGTTACTTACTAAGTATCCGAGTTCATAAATCGAGAGTATCTTTAGGTCAAGATTGGTCTTGACCATTACACCTAGAATTCTTCCTTCTGTTCAACACAGTCAGGGACGAAGGCCACTCTCCTCCTCCCACAAGAAATATGGTAGATTAGTTTCCTATCTACCAAGCAAGGGAGGCTATTGTGAATTCTCACTCAATCATGCTATATTTCTATAGCTCCGTTTATCAACTTGATTAGAAAAACCTTGCCCAACAATTCCTGTATCAAGAAAAAACATTCATTTCTCAGTTCACTTTGAAACTCGGGAGCTATGCATGCTCTCCCTTTTTAGGGAATGGTCACCAGATTCATTCCTCTCTTCAATAGAGGTTTTCTAAGCCTCTTAGGAATGCGGTAAGATATGGTGTCACCCCTTAAAGTCCTCCAAAAATATTTTCATATGACTCGTGCATGAGCCTAAGCAGGACAAGTGTTGTTGTCATGCTTTGATACCAATTTA
Source organism: Picea engelmannii (assembly GCA_009831015.1). Classification (NCBI taxonomy): domain Eukaryota; kingdom Viridiplantae; phylum Streptophyta; class Pinopsida; order Pinales; family Pinaceae; genus Picea; species Picea engelmannii. The sequence goes on along the minus strand of ML788554.1, from coordinate 361,576 downwards.
TAACACACCCATGGTGGGGGCACCAAATTTTTTCTCTTATTATGAGAATCAAAACCCCCATTCGAGGTTTCTATCCCATTCTTCTCTTTCATATCTTTCCAGCCATGGTCTCCATGCTCTAAACCAAGCTTAGAGATGACAGGTAGCCTCTCCCAAGTTCTTAGGGTTCTTATATCCATATATACTCACATATGACTGCAGGTTATGACCAGATGCCAATACAACATGCACCAAGAAAACCACTGCATGAATCCTCCGTAATGGAAAATCTTCGAAGTTCACAATTCATCGTCATGTGTCCTTAGATATTTTGACAGCCCTGATTGACTTTGGGACTTCGACGTTCGAGAGTTTCGAATGCTCCCAAGGATTTTCAACCTGAAGTACTTTGTACCCAGAGTTACAGATTGAGCGCATCACATCACTTGTGATCGATGGTTATAATCTAATTTGGGAATTCAACATTCAGGAGTTTCGAACATTCCAATGTCTTTTTCTTCCGAAGTACTTTGTACCCAGAGTTACAGATAGAGTGCCACAAGTCTTCCTTGAACAATGATTGTGATCTACTTCGGGACTTTGGCATTTGGGAGTTCTTAACTCGTGCGAACCCACTTTCCTCCGAAGTGGCTATCTTCCAAAGTGGAAGATCTATTGACACCCGTTCTCAGTTTTTGGATGACTCAGACGAACTCTAACTCTATGGCCTTTGAAATTTATTGTCTAAAACATCCCCTTTTATCCCGGAGTGACCTCCTTCAAAATGGCATATCTTCTGCCATGCGTCCCTTCCAACAGATGACTGTGATGACTTCAGGACTTCGGCCTTCAGAAATCCTTATGTATTCACACTTCGGTCCTCCCAGAGTGACCTCTCTCCGGAGTGCAGGATCTGACGACACCTGTCCCTCTGGCTTGGATGACTCAGATCTAGTTCGAATATTTGAATCTTCGGGATTTTTGCGATGCAAGATCCTCTTTTCTCCCAGATTCAGTCAGTGATGGGATGAACACGACCTCAATATGATGGTTCAAGGGTATCTACATGACCCTAGATATATACGGATTGTAACTTTCATTTAAGGGTCCCTTGGGTCCCAGTAAGTGCCACTCCGAGAGGTACACCTGGCCACCCTGTCACTCAACACATGGGCTCCCACATGATATCGACGTTAATACTCATGTCCCCACGATCGAATGGTCGTGAGGGATCCTTAGATCCACGGTCCACATCAACTTCAAGACTTCGGGACTTCGGGGGTTTTGGTGTTACCAAACCGCTGTCCTCCCATAGTGGTCAACATTGGGCTAACTATAACATAGATCCGACAGTCGGGATAGTTTCCAGGAGTCTATAGATCTACGACCCAGATTTACTTCGAGACTTTGAGGGATTCACCTCTTGTGCAACAAATATGCTCAATTTGTCGGACCCACAAAGTTTGAAGGGCTCGAAGGGTTAACTCCCATGTTCCTTCTCCATATCCGACGATCATGAAGAACTTCGGCTCCTCCCAAACTAATCTCATCCATTCGCATTTCAAGCGAAAGGATCTCTCCTTTAGGGGATTGAAACTCACTATTATACGTGAGTTCTGTTAGCTCCTTAAATACTTAAGTATTTTGCACTAATTCTCCTAAACTTAACGCTTAGAGAAATCCTCCACGCATCAAGCTCGCAACCTTCTGCTCAGGTCTCATTCTCAAAATTCTCTTAGAGATATCCCTCTCTGTCATGGCCTCGATGAGGTTTATGAGATATTTTCTTTGCATCAAGGTCCTGGCCTTCAACTCGTTCTCTGCTTCTCTCGTCTTCCTCACATTCTCCACTCTTCTCTTCATATCCTCTTGCGTGCCTTGCACGCACATTCCTCCTATCATATTCCTTCTGTCAGAAATAAAACCTAGGTCCGTTCTGGGTCTGCAAGACCCTATGGTACTGGGCCAACCTTCTACAACTATACCATGATTCCATTCATGGGGGTGGTTGAGGGTTCAACCACCTATCCTTTTCTTATTAAGTGCTCTCTTATCTTTCTCACATTCTTTTCTCTAGTGATATCATGGATAGTACTTTAAAGGTTTCACCCCCATAGTCAGTTATTGGCAATTAAACAATGATACATTTACAATGTTCCTATTCCACAACATGTTAATCCTAATTATTGATTAATTACAAGTTGGGGCGAAGCAAGGGTGTTACACTGCAACTTCCAATAGACAACACAAATGAAGCCAACCCTTGTAACAATACTGCAAAATGAGTGATTGAGTATAAACTCGTGCTTGACCAAAAATAAACCCGTGCTTGACCAAAAAGCATGAATAATTATTTCATCAACTTCTGGGTGGCATTATATTCATACCGTGCAATGTTTTCCAGGCAACTGTGTCGGTGAGGACATATCAAGGTACCTAACAACTCAGGGTTTTGCCAAGACAAGGCACGAAATAACCCAATCTTCCATCATAAAAAACCCCAGAGTCGAACATGGGATGAGAAAACTTAATCATAGAGACCAATAATGTCAATCCATAGGTAGAGTATTTGCAAATCCCAGAGCTTTGGTAGAATATGATAACCAATTTCAACAGAGAGGCCAACACAAATACAAAGCCATGGAAAAGTAGACTTCACTGCAATTTTTATTCAACCATTCCATGCAAAGGATTACACACAACAAGAAGACCACAACCATTTTATTTTTTAAATTCCAATAGTCCAGAACAACGACCATGAGAAACCAAGGATGCAAACACCAATACACAGTTCAAAAATATCATAACAGCTCGAGAATCACACAGAAAACGAGCAACCAGAGCTAAAATTTGATTCAAAGGGCAGAGTAATTATCATGGATGGAAAAGTAAGAAAACCCATACCTGGAAAATCCTGCGTGAGGAAAAAAAAGCAAGATTGTATACCTCCTTCACGATAGAGAAATGTAGAGAAACACCAACTACCAGATCCAAAACAATGCAAGGATGACGATCTCGAGGGGAGTTTGAGTGACATGTAGTAAATGCACGCCGCTTCTCCCTTCCAATTTCATTGAATTCTTAGTACAAGCCAAGCCCATTCACCATAACACTACACCATTAATCAACCAAAATAACATTTTCCATATCACTTTTTCAAAGTGCGCACCCCTTTGTAATATTGAACTTCTTCAAATGACCACTTGCTAGGAACATAATCCAACATGAAACTCACATAATGTGCATGACCATAGTATCAAGGGTTGAGATCACCATAATTATTGCCATGAATAATACAATATCAAAACCAAAATTGAACTATAATTCTTTTATCCAAAAGGGTATCATTATTATCCTCTATGAGAGATCATCCAAACCATTTAGTGTCGTTCTTTAATCATCCAACCAACACATATTACCATAACATTTTAAACCATGATCTGGAACTAATGAACTGTAGAAGACTATGTTGCTACCATCACATAAGCAACAAAATATATGCATTTCTTATCCACCATAGTTCCATAAGTCTAACATGGGGGTCCTACCTACTAGTTTATTACTAATAATAATAAATAATAAATCTTGGCAATCATTTGCGAGCATAACATTCATCGTTGCATTTTTAAGTGTCAATGCATTGGATGAGTTTTATGAACCAGAATGATCCATATTTTATGAGCAGAACGAAATGATTAATAATAGATGCTTAACAAAAAATAACATAGATACAATAAAACTGGTTTTCTATTCAATAAGGAAATAAGCTGAAATTGTAAAATGCAGCGGAAAACAAGCTTGCTGCAATGGTGGCGGCTTATCTTTGAGAAGAGATGTGACGGCTACACTCATTCGCAAGAAGATTGTTACAATGAGGCTTTGAAGGCCTTTTACAATAAACAAGAATTTCAAAACCCCTAGACATCCAAAAACCTAACCTTAGGAGATGAAGCGCCAAAAGTCATGTGGGCCCCATTTGGGTAAGTTAGTATATCAACTTCCCAAGGTCGTAACTTTTGTACATGATCTTCGTTTTAGGTGCACGATAGCCTGTTGAAAATTTTTAACCGAGAAGAGAAATTTCTAACTGGCCCAGGTCATTTTCATTGGCAGTCACCTGGGCCCCAAATCCCAAAAAATGTCATTTAGGTCCTCAAAATGACCCTGAAAGTTTGGAACCCGAAAAAATGTCGAAAAATTGCCAAGGTGGAAAACTGTTTTTCAAGCCAGTGGAATAGGTGGGTGGCCACTGATATCCACTTGGATCAATCCTCCCTTCTTAGAAAGCAATGGTATCCATTGCATTGAGTTCCCCCATCATATGAGGAAATTTCTACTGAATTTGGCCCCGGGTGAGCCACTTGCCTTGGTGCAAGAGATGCCCTGCTTTGACGACTCGATAAAGATGGATCCTTTGCTGTCGAGTGCCCTTGATCTGTTTGTCCACAATATGATCATTGGATGCCTATTTTATGCAGTCGGGGTTAAGCTATGTTGGTGTCAGTTTTTCTGCTACTTCTGAGGTGTCCAATAATGGTGTGAAATAAGGTCGAAGGAGATCCGCGTTGAACACTGGGTGCAGTCCAAGGAAAGGAGGAATGTTGAGCTCAAAAGAATTATCCCCCATAGCCTTGGTGATGGTGTACGACCTATAATAGAGTGGGGAAAGCTTCCGATGGGGTCCTCTAATGATCCGAATTTATGCAAGAATGCAACAGAATACACAAATAACCATGAATACAAAGATATAGCAGAAATACCACTTCATTTCATTAATATCAAAGAACTAGAATTTGTTTACAGACATAATAGAAATAAACTAGCTAGGGCATTGGTATCTTATCTCTGAGAAGAGATGTGGCGGCTACAAGCCTATGAAATATATGTTACAATGAGGCTTGAAGGCCTATATATTATTGAGAAACAATGGAAACCCTCAACATCCAAAAACCTAACCCTAGGAGATGAAACATCCAAATATGTGCCCCCTCGGGGTAAACTGGTACGTCAATTTCCCAGGGTCGTAACTTTGGCATACTATCTCCGTTTAATGCATATGATACATCGTTAGAAATATCTATTCGAGGACTACCACCATTGATGGAAAATAATATGGTTGAGAATGGATTAACTTTTGTAGATCGGACCATGCCCAAAAAACGTCGTTTAGGGACTCAAAACGGCTCTGAAAGTTCAAGAGCCGAAAAACTGCCAAATATAATAAATTGTGCTACAATTAAGGAAAATGAAAAACTAAAAGAAACAATGGTGGGGGTCCAAGTGGAATAGGTGGGTGGACACCAATATCCACATGGATCATTCCTCCCCCCTTAGGAAGCAATGGTCGCCATTGCATTGAGTTCCTCCATGAGATGAGGAAACTTCTACTGAACTTGGTCCCTAGTGAGCCACTTGCCCTGGTGAAGGAGTTGGCCTGCGTTGACAACTCAATATAGTTGGATCCTCTACTGGTGGGTGATATTGATCTATGTGTCCATAATCTGATCAGTTGTGGCTTGTTCCATGCAGTCTAGGTTTAAATCTGTTGGTGTGAGTTGTTATGCCATGTCAGATGTATCCAACAGAGGTGGAAAGTAAGGACAAAGGTGGTCCACATTGAACACTAGGTGCATACCAAGGAATGGTGGGATACTTAGCTCGAAGGAATTGTCCCCTACAGTATTGGTGATGGTGTACGACCCATATCGGAGCGGGAGAAGCTTGCGGTGGGGTTCAGCGAGGCGCTCCTTCTGAAAATTTAGCCACACTTTGTCGCCCACCTGGAAGTTGTGTTGCACCCGATGTTGATCATGCCGCTACTTGTACTTAGCATTGGCTCTGTAAAATATGTCATCAACCTGTTGGAGAATGTGTTGAATGCGCTCAATGAAGATTTTTTCCTTGGCATCCTTAGACTAGACATGAGCTGAATCAACATGAGTAGCTGCAAATGGTATGGCTACATCAATGGGACATAATGGCTGGAATCACAAGCCCACCTGAAAGGGGTTGTGGTCAGTTGAGATGTGGAGGGCCCAGTTATAGCTATGTTATACATAGGGGAGGATCTCATCCTAGGTGCATGGATTCTTTGAGTTGTACATGCACAAAATGTGTAAGATCATCCTGTTGACGATCTCTGTTTGGCCATCAGTTTTGGGATGGAAAGCTGTGGACTTGGTGAGCTTGGTGTCCAACATTGACCAGAGGATGGACCAAAATGTATTGAGGAACCTGTTGTCCCGATCTGAGATGATAGACTGTGGGATCCCAAAGTGTACCCACACTTGTTCAAATAATAATTTAGCAATAGCTTCTGCTGTGATATTCTTCTTGCAGACCGCCATAATGGCCATCTTCGAGAATCTGTCGACGACCACAAAAACATAGTCATTTCCATGCTTAGTAGAAGGAAGGCCTGACATGTAATCCATGGAGATGGATTCCCAAGGTGAATAGGGGTAGGCAGCAGAGTATAGAGGCCTTGCTTCTTGATGGTCGGTTTGGAAATGGCACAGATAGTGCAGGAACTAATGTACTTCCTGACATCCTGTCGAAGGTTTGGCCAATAGAAATACTTCTGTATTACTTCCACTATTTTATCGACCCTGAAATTCCCAACGACCCGACTATAGTGCACTTCTCAAATCATCTTGGCATGCTCTCTTGAAGGAACACAAAGGTGTCCCAGGTGACATAGTAGTGCATCCTGGAGGTGAAAATTTGGAACTCGGTTACCCTCCAAGAGTGTCTTGTATGTGTGGCCAAAATGTGGTTTTCTCTTGTAGAGAAGTGACCAATCATAAGTCTCATGCCCACAAGAATTGATCACGGTGGTTATCGCCACAATTGGTGGTCGACTGAGGTAGTCTACAACATTATTGGTGCTACCCTTCTTATACTTGATGTTCAAATGAAACAATTGCAGATATGTGGACCACTTCTGATGGAAATCGTTTTGTAACTTCCCTTGTGTCTTTATGAACTGCAGGGGTCGGTGGTCTGTGTGGATGATAGTTTTCTTTCCCAAAATGTAATGCTTCCACTGTCAGAAAGCCTAGAAAATGGAATAAATTTCTTATTCATATGTGTGATACTTTCGGACTGTGTCAGATAGTTTCACACTATGATATGCCATTGGATGCCCCTGTTGAGTAATAAATTCCCCAATAGAATAGTCATATGCATTTGTCTCAATCTCAAATGGTTGTTGCAAGTATAGTAATGTGAGCATTGGGTCACAACAGAGGTGATGTTTCAATTCTACAAACACCTTCTCTTGAGATTCTGACCAAAATAATTTTTCTTTCGCTCCTCCCTTGTTGACTTGACTCAAGGGCCAAGTGATATGAGAGAATCCCAACATGAACCTGTAGTATAAATTAGCAAGACCCAGAAAGTTGTGAAGCTCTGTTAGAGTGGTCAGGGCTGGCCAATCCTGGAAGAATTTGATCTTTTTTTGATCCACATGCACCCCACGCTCATCAATAATGTATCCCATATACTGAACCTGGGTCATGCCAAAAGTGAACTTCTCCAAATTGGCACACAACTTATGTTTCCGCAGTGTTTGGAAGACCTGTTAGTTGTGGTGGAGGTGCTCTTCCCAAGTTTTTCTAAAGATCAGGATGTCATCCAAGTACACTACTACACATGAGTTGGTGAATGGCCACAAGATGTCATCCATTAGCCTCATGAAGGTTGTGGAAGCATTCATCAACCCGAAAGGCATTACCAACCATTCAAAAATTCCCTCCTTAGATTTGAAGGCAGTCTTCCACACATCAGACGGTTTGATTGGTACCTGGTGATACCCGAAATTCAAGTCGGTCTCGCTGAAATATTTCTCCCCTTTGAGTTGGTCCAGAAGGTTATCTATCCATGGGATTGGGTACCTATTCCAGAAAGTGATCTTGTTCAACTCCTGATAGTCAATACAGAGTCTCCAAGTCCCATCCTTCTTCTGCACCAACAGGATAAGGCTCCCACAGGGCGATGAACTTGTCCGGATGTGACCTTTCTGCAACAACTCTTGAATTTTTCACTTGATTTCATCATTATCTAGAATAGAGCACCGATAGATCGGTCCATTGGGTAGCGATGCACCTGGGGTCAGATTGATGGGGTGCTTGACCAGATAGTGCAGAGGCACCCTTGCGGGTGAGGTGAACATGTCCTGGTACTCTTCCACGACCTTGTCCATTTTTTGTTGTTGTGTGGAGGAGCCTTTTATGGAGGTCGTGGCCACAATCTTCTTCTTTCCCTGAGGGAAGATCATCAAGACAATTTTTTTCCCGTTTTTGGAAACGATCTTACTGCATTTCTTTGCGGTAACCAAAGAGAGAGCGACAGGCAGTGGTACCTCTGGTATCCTTTACAACTTATTTCCGAAGGTAACAATAACAACGTGAGGCCGAGAGTCATACACACATGTTTCTTCCACAAGTATGGTTGGCTTAATAATACATCACAAACTTTAAGAGGAGCAATGTCACATAATACCTCATCGGTGAAGGGCTTGATGCTATAGGGAAGGAGACATTGTTGGCTGATGCGAAGATCCCGTCCTTGGTGAAGCCACCCAATGGTGTACGATTTTGGGTGTGTTGTGGTCGGCAAGCCCAATCGCTTCACAAACTTTGCTGAAATGAGGTTATTTTGGCTCCCACTATCGACAATGAACTATAGAGGGGAACCCTTTGTTGGACAACTGAGAGGGGGGGGGTGAATTAGTTGTTACCGAGCTTAAACAATTATGCTCATTTTAAATTCATTACAAAACTCTTAATGATGAACACAATAATGCAGAGAAGTAAGCAATAGAACATTCAACATCATTCACACATATGAGATACACAGGGACATATATTTCTTGAGGAAACCCATAAAGGGTAAAAACCTATTCTTCTTTATATGATAAGTAATCTTTACATTATGTACATTATCATACTTATGAGCACCAACTCATAATGAGGCTACAACCTCTATTTTGCAAGCTGCTACTTGCTGAGAGCACCAGCTCTCTGGATTCTCTAGCACCCACTAGAAGGAAGCACCGACTCCCTGGTTTCTCTAGCACCCATTAGAAGGAAGCACCGACTCCCTGGTTTCTCTAGCACCCACTAGAAGGAAGCACCAACTCCCTAAGAGTTACAACACCAACTGGATGGAAGCACCAACTTCCTAAGAGTTCGATCACCAACTAGATGGAAGCACCAACTTCCAGTTACATAGGCTCCAACCTGTATAACAGAGAACACTTGTTCTCTCTTGCACCACCCTGCCACCCTGATTTCTCTGGCTGCAACCAGATGGAAGCTACAAATCCCTGTGTTCAAGCACCCACTTGAACCTCTGAGGACAACAGTCCTCCCTATCACCTCCCAACCACCCTAAAATATCAATCTTTGCTACTATAACTTATTACAGTGAAATACTGTTCATAAATGGCTTACCAGTCTCATCACTGTTCTGCTACACTGCCCTGCTCTGTTTTCCTCACTGTCTTCCTGCACACATGCCTTGCGCTTTCTATTCTTCTACCTTTTATGCTCTGTGCACCATGTCCATTCAATGCACCATTCCTCTTCTGTGTATTTCAGCTGCTACACACTGCCTCCTTCTACATGCCTGAATCACTCTCAACAACTTCCCTCATCTCTTCTTTGTTCTACATTCTCCTAGTCTCTGTGCACCTTGTGCATGTCATATGTGAAATTCTTTTGCATGCTCTTCACTGTGCCATGATTTTGCTCATCAGGTTGTTCACTGCCACTCCACTTTTTCTCTACTTCGCTCGCTCAAGCCTCAAAAAGAAAACTGCATCTCACTTCTGTCTATTCCTCATATGTTACTCATCTCTAAGTTTTATCTCACACTGCGCATACTGTAATTTTCCCTTCTTTATAGTTCAACTCATTTTTCATTTAGAACAACCAACTCCACACGATCACACCGTATTTATTTTATGCACTTCCCTCTTTAGTTACACCTCAAATCTCCTTGGGAAAAAACGCCTCAGCAACTGAATCGCCAACCATCCAAGAACCATGATTCCATTCTGCTAACTGAATCGTAACTGAACAGTTAATCATGAAGAGAAACAATAACCCTTTGATCATATTCCTGATTAACCTGCACCGTTGGATTATAAATGATGGGTCTCGCACTTACTCCATATGCCCACTGGCTGTGACCATGGGCCCAAATAAAATGCCTTTTGCATTTCGCATTTTGGCATTTCACGATTTCGCATGTCGTGAATTCCTGTTGCGAGGCATCTCGACTCTCCAAGTCGTGATCTCCGAAACTCGATGTCATGATTTCACATTTCAACATTTCACGATTTCACATGTCATGAATTCCTGTTGCGAGGCATCTCGACTCTCCAAGTCGCGATCTCTGAAACTCCATGTCGCAATTTTGCATTTTGGCATTTCGCAATTTTGAAAATTCTTGTGATGAGATATCTTGATGCTCCATCAGGCCTAAATAAAATGCCTTTCGCATTTCACATTTCTTCATTTCGCGATTTTTCATGTCGCGAATTCCTGTTGCGAGGCATCTCGACTCTCCAAGTTGTGATCTTCGAAACTCCATGTCGCAATTTCGCATTTCGACATTTCGCGATTTCGCATGTCGCGAATTCCTATTGCGAGGCATATCGACTCTCCAAGTCGCGATCTCCGAAACTCAATGTCTCAATTTCACAATTCGACATTTCCTGATTTTGGATATCGCGATTTCAAGAGGTTAGGGAACCTCGTTCCTTTGATTTTCCAGTCAGCGAAATGACAATCTTTCGCCACGTGTCCTATGGACCCAATGGTCCAGATCTTATAATTATTTTGAAACTTCATGGGCCTTCGTCGTGTCTGATCAATGATCTAGATCAATCCTCGATCCAAAGGCTAGGATTATTTCATGATTTCGCATATCGTGAGTTAGAGAGGTTAGATCACTCCTTCCTTTGAACTCTCAGTCAGCGAAATGTTGATCTGCAACCACGTGTCCTTCCTGAAGATGGACAGTCCTCCTGTTTTCGAGATTTTGTTAGCCTGCTTCACCTTGCACTTTAAGGAATGTGCAGGTTCTCCTGGATCCAACACCGGTCGGACCTTGGGCTTAGATATGATGCATGAGATCTATTCTCTTCTACTACACGCTCCTCCTATCTGAATTCAGATCTGATGGTCATCGGGAAATCTAAATGGGATCCAACGATCACTGTTGCTCTTCATTATTATGCTTCTGATCTTTCCATGCCATCATCGCTGTTGATCTTCCTTGCCTACCTGTTTTCCATTGTTGTCTCCCAACTGTAAACCTGCCAACATCACTACTATTCTTTCCTGTAACCATACCTTCATCGTTGTTGTTCTTGCCATCAATAACTGTAAGCATGCTAATGTTGTTGTTGTTCTTTCCTGTAGACATGCCATTATTGTTGTTGTTCTTGCCATCAATGACAATCACGCTCTTCTTGTAAACATGCCAACAATCTCCCCCTTTGGCATTGATGGAAACCCTAAACAGCTGCGCTAACTGTTTGGACCTCCAACTATAGCATCCGGTTCGGACCACTCCTTTTCTCCCCCTTTGACATAAATGTCAAAGAAAACATGCTCCCCCCGAGCTGTTGCAATATGTTTAAGAGGTATCAAATATTCAACCAATACAAACTCCCCCTGACATGATGGATTTTCTTATTTGAGTCCTGCAAAATATTTGTATCTAAACCAGAGTCTTCTCCTTTTGATTCTTGGACCTGTTCATCTTCATCTTCCGCTGTATCCTCTGTAGAATACTCAATATTGCTCACCTCTCTTACTGGGACTCCTTCATCAACCTTTTCTTGTCATAACTGGATGACTCCCCCTGTCACTGTTATCTCTCTACTTCTGACTATTTTCCCTCTTTGTTCCTAAAAGGTTATCTTTCCTTGACAAGGTCTTTCCTCTTGTTATCTCTACAGGATGTCATGTATATCATTTTGTAAAACAAAATGTTGTTGTTGAAGATGTTGTTTTCCTACTGACACACTGCGTAATTGTAGCTCGCACTTTTCAAACAACCCTTGGATCTCCCCATTAATTCTCATCGATCTCTATCACTGCAATTTCATTTTTCTTCCATGATGCATACAATCCAAGGCTTTTATGACCATATTCAATCACAAGAAAAAACTGCTACAACCACTCTCATACCTGCTTTTCTTTTTCACAGATGAAGGACCTGTATCAGGTTTCTTAGGAGTATTGATTTCTTCCTTGTTGTATCCAATACCAGAGTTGTCATTTGGTGATCTCTGACTATCCAAGAGCTTATCCAGGGTCATGGAGTTGTTTAAGAAATTTCTTTGGGTGTTTGACTTCTCAACCTTCAAAACTTCAACTTCCATCTCATGACATGATTCTTCTTCTACTTCTTCCATGGGATAGATGCTAACTGAACATTCTTTTATTGTATCTGTGTCTTCTTCTTTACTTGTAGGGGAGGATTCAATATCAACATCATTAATTGTCCTTATGCCTATATTCACCACTTGTCCTGAGTTTACATTTACCTTACACTCTTTGGATGTGAACACCTCTTCACTGCCTCTGTCACACTTTTGACTTGTACTGAGCAAATTATGTTTTAGACCATCCACAAGCAGAACGTACTGGGCATCTCCTTTGTCATTACTCAAATTCACCATCCCTCTATCCTTGATTTTACCTGGTTCATCATTTTCAAGGATCACATTTCCTGTTTTTCTTTTACTTATGGACATAAGCTTATCCTTGTCTCCAGTCATGTGTTTGGAACATCCACTGTCTATATTCTCGAAGGCCTTTTGTTTTTGAGTTGAAAGTGCTAGACCACATTTTTCACTATCTTTCCTTTTCCATGTGTCGACCTTTCTATCTAAGAACTTTATCCTTGGATCTGCTTTGTAATTCTTTAGATGGCAATTTGCAACTTTGTGGCCAAAGTTGTGATAGTTATAGCATTCAATCTCATTGTTCAATAGGTCAAAGTTATTGTTGCAACGTTGTCTACTCATTGACTGTTTATTATTTCTTGACCTCCTCAGTTGCATGTCTTTAGACTTAATTTGGAAATTTGCAATCTGTGATGGTTTGTTACTTGGTTGTATCATTCTTTGTTGTGGCAGATATTTATTCCTTGGAAATCTTAATTTCTCATGTCTAAGTCTTAACGAACAATTTACAACTTTGTGACCAAAGTTAGAACAATAGAAGCAATATCCATAGAAAAATTCTTTGTACCTAGAAAATGGTTGTCTTCTTTGAGCAAATCGATTTCTTCCATGTTGATGATTTCCTTGAGCAGAGAGTGTATTATTTACTTGTTCTACAGTTTTAGTTCTGGCACCTTTTTCTTTACTCCTCTTGGGCAGTTGATTATCTTCCTTTGTTTATGCAGGTTTGTTGTCGTCATTGGTTGTAGAATTGACAAACTTGATGAAGTATTTGTTGCTTGGATGACCACTACTTGATCCCTCTTCATAACCCAAACCTGTTTTCAACTTTGGATTCATTTGCTGATTCAGAATGGTGGCTAATCCTTCTAAGGCTTTGATACTTGACAGATTTTGATGATACAAGGCTTGAAACTTCTCCAACTCTTTCCTAGTTTTCACTACTTCTTCTTCTAGAGCTTTACATCTTGCCTTCTTTTTTGATAACTATTGTTTCAGAATGTCCTCGATTTTATTTGCCTCTTCTAATTCCACTTTTAGCAGGGAAAAGTCGTCATCAGGTTGTTTACTGTCTTTCTCAAACTGTATCAGCAATTGTTTTTGCTTTTTGTTCTTAATTCTGAGTCTGTCAATCTCTTCCAGTGCATTGATCAGTTCTCCTTCCATATCAACCACAACTTATTCTTCATTAGCCTCACTTCCTGTGATTTAATTATCATAATCATCTTGGGCCATAAGCATGAAGTCATTGTCCTTATCTTCATGCGAGGAGTCACTATCTGTGTCTTCTGAAGAGTTAACATCGTTTACACATAAACTTTTCTTTCTCCCAAATCTCTTAGGTTTGAACTTCTTTTCACCTTCAGAGTTTTGATCATGTTTCTTGTGTGGACATTTATTTGAAAAATGACATATATTATCACAATTGAAGCATTTGAAGGGAATCTTACCTTGGTACTTGCCTGATCCTTTCTTTAGTCTTCTCATGAATTTTGCTTCAATTTCATCAGGCTCAAAATCTTCATTCTTATATGCTTTAAATGATGCTTCTCTAGAGGCGGGTTTATCTGTAACTATCCTCATTTCATATGCAGTCAACGTTCCTAGTAGTTGATCAAAATCCAAAGCCTTTATATCATTAATTTCTTCTATAGCTGAGATCTTTCGGTTGAACCTATCTGGCAGAGATCTCAAAATTTTCTGAACTAAAGAGGGTTCCTCAATTTTTTCACCAAGTGCTTTCATTGCATTTACTAGTTCTTCAATTCTCAGAAAATAATTCCCAATGGTTTCATCTTCTTTCATCTGTATCTTTTCAAACTGTACTCTGTAGGTTTGAAGATTGGCATCTTTTACCTTCTCATTACCTTCATAACTGCTAATGAGTTTGTCCCACATTTCTTTGGCAGTTTCTAAATGCATAACTTTTACAAAATCTTCTTCTGCAAGCCCACTCAAGATGGCATTCATAGCCTTAGCATTGAAGCTGAATTCTAGCTTGTCATCCTTATTAGCTAATACAACTGGCTTTGCATAACCAATATCTACCACATCCCATACATCTGCACCTAAAGCCATTATGTAGGTTCTCATTCTAACTTTCCAGAAGGCAAAGTTTGTTCCATTGAACAGAGGGGCCTTATTGGTTGAATTTCCTTCATGGATTGACATGTTTAAGCTCTAGGATCTACCCTTAGATAAAAGGGGCCTGCTCTGATACCAATTGTTGGACAACTGAGGGGGGGGTGAATCAGTTGTTCTCGAGCTTAAACAATTATGCTCATTTTAAATTCATTACAAAACTCTCAATGATGAACACAATAATGCAGGGAAGTAAGAAATAGAACATTCGACATCATTCACACATATGAGATACACAGAGACAAATATTTCATTAGGAAACCCATAAAGGGTAAAAACCTCTTCTTCTTTATATGATAAGTAATCTTTACATTCTGTACATTATCATAATTATGAGCACCAACTCATAATGAGGCTACAACCTCTGTTTTGAAAGCTTCTACTTGCTGAGAGCACCAACTCTCTGGATTCTCTAGCACCCACTAGAAGGAAACATTGACTCCTTGGTTTCTATAACACCCACTAGAAGGAAGCACCAACTCCCTAAGAGTTCCAACACCAACTAGATGGAAGCACCAACTTCCTAAGAGTTCCATCACCAATTGGATGGAAGCACCAAATTCCAGTTACATAGGCTCCAACCTGTATAACAGAGAACACTTGTTCTCCCTTGCACCACCCTGCCACCCTGGTTTCTCTGGCTGTAACCAGATGGAAGCTACAACTCCCTATGTTCAAGCACCCAATTGAACCTCTGAGGACAACAATCCTCCCTAGAACCTCCCAACCACCCTGAAATATCAATCTTTGCTACTAAAACTTATTACAGTGAAATAATGTTCATCAATGGCTTACCATTCTCATCACTATTCTGCTACACTACCCTACTCTGTCTGACTCACTATCTTCCTGCACACATGCCTTGCGCTTTTTGTTCTTCTGCCTTTTATGCTCTGTGCACCATTTCCATTCAATGCACCATTCCTCTTCTGTGTATTTCAGCTGCTGCACACTGCCTCCTTTTACACACCTGAATCACTCTCAACAACTTCCCTCATCTCTTCTTTGTTCTACATTCTCCTAGTTTCTGTGCACCTTGTGCATTCCATATGTGCAATTCTTCCACATGCTCTTCACCATGCCATGGTTCTTCTCATCGGGTTGTTCACTGCCACTCCACTTTTTCTCTTCTTCGCTCGCTCAAGCCTAAAAAATAAAACTGCATCTCGCTTCTGTCTATTCCTCATATGTTACTCATCTCTGAGTTTTATATCACACTGCACATACTGTAATTTTCCCTTCTTTACAGTTCAACTCATTTTTCATTCATAACAACCAACTCCACACAATCACACCGTATTTCTTTTATGCACTTCCCTCTTTAGTTACACCTTGAATCTCCTTGGGAAAAAATGCCTCAGCAACGGAATCGCCAACCATCCAAGAACCATGATTTCGTTCTGCTAACTGAATTGTAATTGAACAGTTAATCATGAAGAGAAACAATAACCCTTCGATCATATTCCTACTTAACCTGCACCGTTGGATTATAAATGATGGATCTCGCACTTACTCCATATGCCCACTGGCTGTGATCACGAGCCTAAATAAAATTCCTTTCGCATTTCGCATTTCAGAATTTCACAATTTCGCATGTTGCAAATTCCTGTTGCGAGGCATCTCGACTCTCCAAGTCGCGATCTCCGAAACTCCATGTCACAATTTCGCATTTCGACATTTCACGATTTCGCATGTTGTGAATTCCTGTTGCGAGGCATCTCGACTCTCCAAGTCGCGATCTCCGAAACTCCATGTCGTAATTTCGCATTTTGGCATTTCGTGATTTCGACAATTCTTGTGATGAGATATCTTGACGCTCCATCAGGCCTAAATAAAATGCCTTTCGCATTCCGCATTTTGACATTTCATGATTTCTCATGTCGCGAATTCTTGTTGCGAGGCATCTCGACTCTCCAAGTCGCGATCTTTGAAATTCCATGTCGCAATTTCGCATTTCGTCATTTCGCGTGTCGTGAATTCTTGTTGTGAGGCATCTCGACACTCCAATTCGTGATCTCCAAAATTCCATGTCACAATTTTTCATTTCGGCATTTCGTGATTTCGGATATCGCAAGTTCGAGAGGTTAGGGAATCCCGTTCCTTTGACTTTCCAGTCAGGGAAATGACGATCTTTCGCCACATGTCCTATGAACCCAACGGTCCAGATCTCATCATGATTTCGAAACTTCACGGGCCTTCGTCATGTATGATCAATGGTCCAGATCAATCCTCTATCCGACGGCTAGGATTATTTCGTGATTTTGCATATCGTGAGCTAGAGAGGTTAGAGACCTCCTTCCTTTGACCTCTCAGTCAACGAAATTCTGATCTGTAACCACGTGTCCTTCCCGAAGATGGATGGTTCTCCTGCTTTCGGGATTTTGTAAGCCCACTTCACCTTGCACTTTAAGGAACATGGAGGTTCTCCTGGATCCAATGCTGGTCGAAACTTGGGCTCAGATCTGACACATGAGATCTGTTCTCTTCTACTGCGTTCTTCTCCTATATGAATTCAGATATGACGGTCATTGGGAAATCTAAATGGGATCCAATGATCACTATTTCTCTTCATTGTTACACTTCTGATCTTTCCATGCCATCATCGCTGTTGATCTTCCTTGCCTGCCTATTTTCCATTATTGTCTCCCAACTGTAAACCTGCCAACATCACTACTGTTCTTTCCTGTAACCATACCTTCGTCGTTGTTGTTATTGCCATCAATAACTATAAGCATGCTATCGTTGTTGTTGTTCTTGCTTGTAGACATGCCATCGTTGTTGTTGTTCTTGCCATCAATGACAAGCATGATCTTCTTGTAAACATGTCAACACCCTTTACCCACATTTGGGAGTGGAAGAGATGCTCCTCCTCCTTTGTATCTTCCGTTTCTTCCTTTTGTATATTCATGGTGGTAACGGTGGCGTTGGGATCCACATCGATAATCTACTTCCCTTTTTCATTCCCCTTCTTAGGTTCTGATTTAGTGTCAGATCATGCATCTAATTCAGAAGCCCTCATCCTAGCCACCAGTGACTATTTGGCCTGACACTTACTTGTGTTGTGAGTGGATCTCTTATGGAACTCACAACACTTTCCCGTGTCCTTCTTCGGCTTCATGGTGTTGTTATTTTCTTGCGGCTTTGGCAGGTTGTCTTGAGCCACCTTGCATTGGCTTTGTCCTTTGTGCTGTGATTTGGGGGCACCTTTCTGTTGCTTTTGATTCACAAATCCAAAGTCTCGCTTCTTCTTCTTGAATTTCTGCTCAATCTTGGCAACATACTGGTATGCCAGACCAAGCGAGGAGATGTCAAGGAACTCCATTTCTTCCTGAATGTATCTGTGTAGACAACTGTGGTGCTTCAACACCAAATGTTTCTCCGAATATTTGATACCCAACTTTTTGTGCAGGGTATGGAATAGTTTCATCATCTCATGCACATCTTGATCCCTTTTGTTGTCGCAGCGTAGTCCATTGTATGTACTTGTCCTCATAGCTCCCCACGGGATAATATTGTTCCTTGATGGCATATTAGAAATAATTCAAAGTGGGTATGGCCGAGAAAAAAGAGGGTTCCTCCTCATCCTTTTTCTCACAATAGGTTTCCCACCAGTCCTTAACATGGGGGGTGGCTTTGAGCAATGAAAAAATAATCTTCTCTCGGTCAGAAAAGTCATGAACTGAGAAATATCCTTCTAGTATATTCAACTATCTATCTACAGTGTTTGCATCTATTTGGCCATCAAATATGGGAATGCCAAATTTTACTTGTACCTTAAAAGGGGTTGCACCTCTAGAGTGGTTGCTGGATGCAGATGCATCGCCAGTGGGAAATCGTTGAAGGATCTGGGCGAAGTTATCCATCATCACGTTCCTTTGTTTTTCAAGGGCCTCCTCGAGAAATATTTTGATAGGATCTCTTTCTCCCTCATCTTTATTTTCGTCCCCCATGGGCGGCCATCAGGGTTTGCGAGGTTGATCTTGCAAAGGTTCAACCAGATCGAGCCCTAACTCCTCATGCCCCGACCTCATTGGGGACATGCAAAGAAGGATCGAGAAAGAGCAGATCGCTCCGATACCATTGATCCAAATTTATGCAGGAACACAATAGAATACACAAATAACCATGAATACAAAGATGTAGCGGAAATAACACTTCATTTCATTAATATCAAAGAACTAAAATTTGTTTACAGACATAATAGAAATAAACTAGCTAGGGCGTCGGTAGCTTATCTCTGAGAAGAGATGTGGTGGATACAAGCCTTTGAACTCTGTGTTACAATGAGGCTCGAAGGCCTATATATTATTGAGAAACAATGGAAACCCTCAACATCCAAAAACCTAACCCTAGAAGATGAAACGCCAGAATATGGGCCCCGTCGGGGTAAATTGGTACATCAATTTTCCATGGTCATAACTTTGGAATACTATATTTGTTTGACGCATATGATACATCGTTAGAAATATCTATTCGAGAACTATAACTGCTGACAAAAAATATCATGGATCCAAATGAACCAATATTCACTGATCGGACCATGCCCAAAAAACGTCGTTTAGGGCCTCAAAATGTCTCCGGAAGTTGAGGACCCGAAAAACTGCCAAAAATAGTAAATTGTGCTACAATTAAGGAAAATGAAAAACTAAAAGAAACAGTGGTGGGGGTCCAAGTGGAATAGGAAGGTGGCCACCAATATACACCTGGATCATGTAAGGCATTATTTCTGCAAGTGCAACTAAACTTTGTCGCCCACCTGAAACTTATGTGGCACCCGATGTTGATCATGGCACTGTTTGTACTTTTCTTTGGACTTCTGTAGGATATCCTGAACCTATTGCTGGATGTTTTGGATTCGCTCAATCAATTGGGTGGATTTTTTAGCTTCAGTTGGAGCAAGAGATGAGTTGGTCGAGGTGACCACAAGGGGAAGTGCAACATCTATGGCACCCAATGGTTGAAATCCCAACCCCACCTGAAAGGGGATGTGGTCGATTGAGCTATGTAGGGATCATTTGTAGCTATGATGGATATAGGGAAGACTCTCATACCATTTGTGAGGGTTCTTGGAATTATACATGCATAGGATATGCACAATCATTCGATTTACAACCTCGGTTTGGCCATCTGTCTTGGGGTGGAAGGCCGTGGATTTGGTGAGCTTGGTGTCCAGTAGTGACCAGAGGCTCGACCAGAATGTGCTGAGAAATCGACTATCCCGATATGAGACAATGGTTTTTGGGATTCCAAAATGTACCCAGACTTGTTCAAAGAAGAGCTTGGCAGTGGCCTCTGTTGTGATTCTCTTCTTACAGGCAACCAAAATCGCCATCTTAGAAAAGGGATCAACAACCACAAAAACAAATTCATTTCTTCGCTTGGTGGATGGGAGGCCAGACATGTAGTCCATTGATATGGATTCCCATGGTCTATCAGAAGTAGGAAGAGGGGTGTACAAGCCTTGTTTCTTAGTGGTAGGTTTGGCAATAACACAGGTAGTGCAGGACCTGCTATACTTGCTGACATCCTATCAAAGTTTCAACTAGTAGAAATGTTTATGTAGCATTGCCACTATATTTTCGATGCTGAAGTTTCATGCCACCTAACTGTAATGGGATTCCTAGATCAGATTCTCTCGCTCGCTTGATGGAACGCAAATTTGGACCAAACAACACAACAATCCATATTGAATATGGAAATTATCGTCAACTTTGTTTGCACCCAACATTTGGTAGGTGGTGGAGAAGTCTGGGTCTATCTCATAGAGATGAGGCCATCCAGAGGTCTCATGGCCGCAAGAGTCTAGCACTGTGGTGAGTGTCACGACTATCATTCTACTGAGGCAATTAGCGACGCGGTTGGTGATTTCTATTTTATACTTGATGTTGAGGTGGAATTGCTGCAAGTATGTGGACCACTTTTGATGGTGGTCATTCTACAATTTTCCTTGTGTCTATATGAATTGCAGTGGATTATGATCCATGTGGATGATTGTCTCCTTCCAAAGAATCTAATGTCTACACTGGCGGAAGGCTTGCACAATGGAGTACATTTCTTTTTTGTAAGTAGGGTACTTACAAACAACATATGCTAGTGTCTCACTATGATAGGTCACAGGGTGGTTGTGCTGAGTGAGAACGATGCCCACAACATAGTTTGAAGTATATGTCTCGATCTCAAAGGGATGCTGCAGGTCTGGTAGTGAAAGTATTAGGCTTGATCACAAGAGTTGCTTCAAATCATTGAATTCTTGTTGTTGGGACCAGATCCACACAAATTTCTCCTTACCACCACCCCTGGTTATTTCGCTGAGGGCCCATGCAATATGGGAGAATCCCAACAAGGATCTGCAGTAGAAATTGGCAAGGCCCAAAAATCTTCGAATCTCAACGAGTGTGGTTGGGGCTGGCCAATCACAGATGATTTGGATCTTGGATGGATCCACATGTATGCCATGTTGATCAACGATGTGTCCTAGGTAATGGAGCCTGTCCATTCCGAAGGAGCATTTTCCCAAGTTGGCGTATAGCTTGTGTTGCTGCAGGGTGTGGAGAACCTACTGAATATGTTGCAAGTGTTCTAACCAAGTCTTTTTGTAAGTGATAATTTCATCCATATACACCACTACAAATGTATTGGTGTTAATGGTCACATGATATCGTCCATCATCCTCATGAAAAAGGCTGGAGAATTTGTCAAATCAAAGGGCATGACCAACCATTCAAAGGCCTTCCCTTGATTTGAAGGCATTCTTCCATACATCTATCTGTTCTATCGGGACCTGGTGGTAGATAGACTTCAGATCAATCTTACTAAAGTATTTATCCCTCGTGACTTGATCAAGGAGGTCATCGATTCGGGGAATTGGGTACCGGTTTCTGACTGTGATTTTATTCAGATCCCTGTAATCAATGTAGAGTCACCAGGTTCCCTCTTTCTTCTGTACCAGCATGATTGGGATCCTGCAAGGTGATGATGTGGGACAGATGTGCCCCTTGTGGAGAATTTCTTGGATTTGACGCTTGTTATCCTCATTCTCTAATAGAGAGCAGCGATATACTGGCCCATTGGGCAGTGGTGCGTCAAGGGTCAGATCGATGGGGTGCTTGACCTGATAGTGAAGAGGTACCTCGGTAGGTGAGGAGAAGATATATGAGTATTCTTCCACGAAATTATCTACATGCTTCTACAGTGTGGAGAGGTCGGTCGTAGAGACCCTGGATGTGGCTGTGATATTTTTCTCATTTTGAGAGAGAATCACAAAGAAGACAAACTTCCCCATATGAGAGATGACCTTCCTGCATTGCTTGGCCGAGATCAAGGAAATAGCACTAGGTGGGATTGCCTCATGTATCCTATAAAATTTCCTATTCAAAGTAATAATAAAACTACGAGGCCTTGAATCATATACAACATGACATTTCCATAGATAAGGTTGGCCTAAAATAACATCACAAACTTCGAGAGGAGAAACATCACACAATACCTCATCTTTGAAGGGCTTGATGTTGTACGACAGTCGACACTGTTGGTTGACGCGGAGATCCCTTCCTTGGTGGAGCCATCCAATGGTGTAGGGTTGTGGGTGCATCGTTTTCAACATGGCCAACTGCTTGATGACCTCTGCTAAGATGAAGTTCTTTTGGATACCACTATCAATGATGAAGTGAAACAAGCTGTCTTTTACCCACATCTGTGAATGGAAGAGGCACTCTCCTTCTTCTGGCTCGTCTGGTTCACCAGGATGGAGCTTGGTGGTAGCAACGGTGGCACTGGGTTCTATGTCAATGATCCATCTTCCCCTTTTTGGTTCTAACTCAATGTCAAAACCCACATCTGATTCAAAGGCTTTCACTTCGGCCACCAACGACTGCTTTGAGCGACAGTCAACAGTGTTATTCCAAGGGCTCTTATGGAAGCCGCACCACTTCCTGATATCTTTCTTTGTATTTCTGGTGTCCTTCTTTTTTTGTGGCTTGGAATGGTTGTCGTGATACTGCCCATCTTTTCTCTTTCCTTTGTTTTGTGGGTTGGGGCCACCCTTTCCTGGCTTTTTCTGTGAGGGGTTCCCGGGCCCAAATTACTACATCTTTTGTTTAAGCTTATGCTCGATTTTGATGGCATATCGGTAGGCCACACCCAAGGATGAGATGTCCATAAATTCCATTTCAGTCTGGATGTATCTATGAAGAGCACCATGATACTTGATCACCATATGACACTCTGAATATTTGATACCCATCTTGGTGCGCAAGGTATGGAAGATATTTGTGAACTTTGGCATTGCTTGGTCTCTTTCTTGCCGCAATGTGGTCCATTTGGTATACAAGTCATCATAACTTCTAACAAGGTAGTATTGTTCCTTAATAGGATCCCTGAAGGATTCCCAGGTGGTCGTGATTGTAAATAATGAGGGTTCCTCTATTTCCTTTTGCTCAAAGAAAATTTCCCACCAATCTTTGACATGGGGAATGAATTTGAGGAGCGCAAAAGTAATCTTTTCTCTATTCGAAAAGTTACGGAAAAAAAAATACCCTTCTATTAGATTCAACCAATTGTCTACAACATCTGTGTCTATATGAACTTCAAATAAAAAAATATCGAAGTTGATTTGTACCTTGAAGGGGGCGGCGACTCCGCTCGAAGAAGATGTGTTCCCTGTTGGTAGTCGCTGAAGGATTTGCACGAAACTATCCATCATCTCATTCCTTTGTTGCGAGAGGGATTCCTCAAGAAACATTTTGAAAGGATATCCTGTCCCGTAATCTTTATTTTCTCCTACCATGAGAGGTCACTTGGGCATGCGAGAGATTTTGTCCTCAAGAGAAACAAGCTCGAGACCCAATTCTTTGTACTCTGACCTTGTTGGGGACATGCATTAAAATGACAAGGAGTAGACCACTCTGATACCACTGATCCAGATTTTATGTGTAGAAATAAATGACTACATATTATTAACATATGCTTAACACATAATAACAAATATACAGTAAAATTGGTTTTCTATTCAATAAGGAAATAAGCTGAAACTGTAAAATGCAGCGAAAAACAAGCTTGTTGGAATGGTGTTTTCTTATATCTAAGAAGATATCCGAAAGCCACACTCATTTGCAATAATATGGTTACAATGAGGCTCTGAAGGCCTTTTACAATAAATAGGAATGTCAAAAACCCTAGACATCCAAAAACCTAACCCTAGGAGATGAAGCGCCAAAAGTCACGTGGGCTCCGTTTGGGTAAGTTAGTACATCAACTTCCTGGGGTCTAACTGAGAAGAACAACTTCTGATTGGCCCAAGTTATTTCCACTAGTATTCTCATGGGCCCCAAATCCCCAAAAAACGTCGTTTAGGGCCTCAAAATGACCCCAAAATTTTGGAACCCGAAAAACTGCCGAAAAATTTCTGAGGTGGAAAACTGTTTTTCGAGCCAGTGGAATAGGTGGGTGGCCACCGATATCCACCTGGATCACAAAATTAAAGGGATTTTAGGAGCATTGTTATTTGAAGTTTCAATTTTGAATTATTTCGTACAAATGAATCCCTTTTGGGGCCATTTCGTGGAACCTTGTGGCGATTTAAAATGCATTGGTAATTATATCATGGACCACATAATGTCCTTTCCTCCATTGTTTGTTGTGTTGGATGTAATTGTTACAATGTTTCTCACTCCTCGACCCTATTGCGCGTAAGCTATGTTACTATTGTTGAATGTTTATTGAGAAAAGGATTATGAAATGATTCATGTGTAATGTAAATTCTAGATGCAAATGAACAACCTGGAAGTGAAATATCAGTTCTGGAATTTTTGAAACAGAGTGTTGAATTTCAATTTTGAAACAATGAAGAAGTTTAAATTTTGATGTTGGAAATGGAATTGTTTGATATATTAATAGAACGATATCCATGGGATTCCTTTCCATTATACCATTTTACGCAAAATACACTCCCCTCATTATCCCAATTTCATTTTCACTCCCTGTTCTATTGTTACTCATTTTAAAAAAAAAGTTTGTTTGAAAAAGAAAAGGATGATGTGTAAGTTAAGCGATGATTGGTATTTTGGGAGCTGGTTGTATACACAGTTTGATTGTTTGAAAAATATTCATGAATATTTCCCCCTCCTTGATATCACTCTACATTAAATACAAGACCTCCATACTCCCAATGACCCTATCAATTCCCTATTCATGTGGCAATTAATAAATGTCATTTTTTTTGGATGGATTGCATGTGTCATGTAGTAAATAATAGAGCCAAATATTGATTTATTTATAGAGTTTCATGTATGGGTTATTAAGAAATTTTCATGATTGGTTAAATATTGCTATAGGATGATTTTTTTTCAGCAGGGGCAATAATGGCCGAAATAATAGAGGCAGAGGTAACTAGCAGCGAGGCTGATACACAAGAGTTAAACCAATTGTTTTAAGATGGTTTTTTCAATTTGGTTGGCCATGGTATATTTCATCCCTGAACTGACAAACCCCCATTTCAGCCTCCTCATAATTTTCCCGGGATTCTTGTTCCTCCACATGTGTCAATGCAGCTAGAAGTCCCCACTAATGACAGTTGGCAAGAAATTGTCCAACAACCTGTCTCCCACCACCGTGGTTGGCCCACTGTGTACATACCTTTACTACCACCAATTAATCCCAATGTTCAAATTGTTCCTCTTGTTTCACTAGTACAATCCTTGCACACCAACAAAAGATTAAAATTGATATCCCACAACCTGTGCAAGAAAAAGGAAAAGCAATGGCCTCCCCCTCTAGTCCATACTCAAAATATTCTAAGTCTGTGTCTTCACATATCCACCTAAAATATGACTTCTCCCATGTGATCAAAGAAATACAACCCTAAGGGTCTAACCAACCAAGGGCTATCCAAGAAACGTCAGTTGGAGATAGCAGTGAGAAAAGGAAATATGCCTCACAAAACAACAAATATGGATTTTAAATGTTTTTTTTTTTATGATTTTTAGTGATGAAGACAATGTTTAATAATTTTCAACTTATTTTGGACAACAAGCTTTATTTTGGATATTTTTGTGGATAAAATGGATATATTGTTTCCTTGGTATATGTCCTTAAATTTTGTTGATCTTTAAGTATTCAATTTAAATGATATCCATGGGAGCTACAAGGGTGTTATATGATCTAAATGATAAATTTTGTATTTTATATTTGATTATTGACAAGAGAATGATGGGAGTCACAAGGGGGTCCCACCTATTTAGTAATTATTAACTAGACCCTTATTTATATATTATTATTAATTATTTCTCCCTAAACTAATTAGTTAAGTTATTTTGACTTAACTAAAGGAAGTAGTTTAACTACCTCAACTTATTGAGAAAGAATAAAGGTTCAATGAGAGGAGGAGACAAGTGGAGAATAGAAGGAGAAAGGCAAGACTAAGGTTTGTTCTTTAGTTAATGAGATAACTTCAGTTTTTATTCATTTTTGAGTTTGCTTGAAAGCCTAATCCTCTTGTTGACAACATGGTCTTATTGAAGGCAACAAGATTCAAAATTGAATCACACTTTTCAGCAGATTGTTTTAAAGGTGTTGATTCATCCTTGATAGTCTGTGTATTATTGTTTGTTTGTGAATTATTTTTCATGGTTTATAAAGAATATCTTTCATAGTCAAATGGCAACATTTAGTGGCAAGTTGATCCAAATCATTAAATTCGGTTTTGTTTTACTGTTGGAGTCTTTTTGTATAGTGCCCATCGAAGACCTCTAAATCTAACTTTGGTCCATACCCTCGTAGGGGTTTGTATAGAGAAATACACTTTTTTGTATCTCAAAATGAAATAAAATCAGATTATTGTCCTGTCTCATACATGTGTTTTCATGACTTGGTTCCTCATTTCGCTTTTGGTTTCCATGTTTACTTTATTGTAAAAGATGTAGATTCTTGTAGATTTTTTAAAATTTTATTTTGCAACATATACAAATCATAAAACCAACCTTAATCCTTGTAATTAATACTTGTAGATTGAGTGAATGTTTTGAGGCTATAAACCTCGGGTGACATTCCCAACTATCTTGTCCTA
This sequence comes from Picea engelmannii, assembly GCA_009831015.1. NCBI lineage: Eukaryota > Viridiplantae > Streptophyta > Pinopsida > Pinales > Pinaceae > Picea > Picea engelmannii. The sequence continues at coordinate 334,688 of ML788554.1, read as the reverse complement.
GCCAAGCAAGATATGAAAATGATTGAGTAGGGTGTTCCATACCTTTTCCTCAACACTCTTTCCATTATTGTATTGGGTTTTGTTTTCCACTACTTAGTTATTTGGGTAGTTAGATCTATTATACTAATAATAGAGACTCATTTAATGAGATCTTTTTTACTTTGTCTAATGGAACATTTTTTAATGCTATATAAAGGCCTAGAAAGCCTTCTCATAATATCAAGTTATTCATTTTGGCTTCTCTCATATTTTCTATTGTTCATTGTGAGATTAATTATCTCTGATTGATTTACTAGTAATTAGTTTTAAAGGTGAGGCTCCTCTTTGAGCCTCACCTCCCAAGTACTTCATTTACATGTTTTTTCTTCCATGCTTCTTTTTATGCAATATTGACACGTCTAAGCTCTTCCTCTCTCGACATTCAATCCATCCAGATATCAACCCCCGAGATTTGGATCATCGAGTGACCCTAGGGGGAAATGAGGGGAAATGAGACTAAAAGTGAGATGATGAGATGAATTCCCATATAGGTCAAGTTTCTATGTGTAAGGTGACTTTGATGGCATGTCTCAGAAGTGTTTTAAGGTTTTCGAGTCTTTGGGTACATGCGGAAAGTGTTTGTACCTTCTCGAGACACAAGAAAAGACAAGCATGCACGTAGAATGTTAAGTGGACAAGAATGTCAAGCTTGTTGTCCCTAATTGCAAGAGTAAAAAAATATATTAGCAATGAAATCAAGTAACTACTGCAGATTAAACCAATTAGAGCATCAAAGAATAGTTGAGCTATGAAACATAAAACATGTAGGTAAGTTCTCAACACTCTAGAACAACTTTTAGTGGTACTAAATGGTTGTTATGATAAATTTTCAGAGTATATTTGTAACATACGAGTGACTGTAGCAGTGATTTTATACAACATCAAATTTTAACCATGAAAACAAGCAAGTAATCCAACCAAAATTTCACCAATTAGCAGTAGAATAATTATGATGGCTTACTAGCAAATTTCCAAGGTCAAACTGCAAGTTAAAGTAAAGAAAAGTAGATGATTTGCTGCAACCCTAATGTATGTAGCTTTTAAGTTGTTATAGCTCCAAGAACATCAAGTGAACTAAGAATACCTAGAGGGCTTAGTAACCTCAAGGCATCCACAAAAGATTCCAACTTGAACAAGATTGATATCTCACCAAAACATGTTTACCAATGCAAAAAATTTATTTATCCAATGAAAAATTTCATATTAGTGCCTTTAAAATTGGGCGAATGGAGTATTTAAAAACATAAGTTAGATCAACAAGATCCCTAGGGCTGTAAATCCTCTTACTCCCTAGGGCATGCTAATCAAACTAGGGTAAATCTAAGAGAGTGTACACACTTGTACTTCTCCTAGAAACCCTTTTCCAAAATGACTTATAAACTTAGCAATTGAGATGAAACTTAATGGAGGGTGTATACAACATAATCCTCCAATGGTTTCAACCAACAATAACCAAGAACAAACAAGAAATAACTAACAAACAAAAATTTTCCTTACCAACTCCAAGAGAGGGAGAGATCAAACCCTAGTTCACCAAACATTTAAATTTCAAGAGAAAGTAAAGAAGCCTCCAAGAGGTGTGCACCACCCTAGCTCAAGAATTCACCAAGATATATCACCAACATTCATTTTCAAGAGAGAGAGATAACGAAAATTCCCAAGAGGGCACAAATTTCAGCCACTAGTCTTCTCACAATGGGAGAGCTATGATGAAAAATGAAATAGAGATGATCTCTATTTATACAAATCCTCTAAATAGAGTTTGTGCAAAAAACTTAGGGTAAAACAAAAGATAATGGTTCAACAACCCTTATCTTTCCCCTTTAAAAAAATAATATTATTTAATTCATACTGTGCACATAAAAGAAACCCTAGAAGCATGACATCACCCTTCTTTTGGGTAACGTTTGGAACCTTTGGTCAAGTCATTGATTTGGAGAAGGGAATGCTAGGCCTCCAAAGGCAAATAGTATTAAATAAAATCCTCTCTTCCATGATTCATGGGAATTTCCCTTCAAAACGTGCCAAGTTTCCATCATCACCACCAAAACCTATCCCTAGGTGGCGTCAAGCCCCCAACAGGTGATGTTTTTTCCCTTTCAAGCAATGCGTTTGGCATGTAGGGTTGGGAAAGGTCCTCCAAGGTTTCCTATAGGCCTCCAAAATCATTTCATCATCATCCAAAGTGTGGGCCCTTGGAATCCAACCTATGGGCTTCAAGCCCCATGGAATCCCAAGCTAGGCTTGTTCTTCCAAAACTGTCCACCAACTAGGTCCTATAAAGAAAAATGGATAGGCCCTCCAAGGATCTCAAGTAAAACACATCATGATGAGTAAATAAAATAAATAAAAGATCCATATAATCATGTACATCCAAACCACCTCATCAAAATAAATCGATTCTCAAAGACCCTATGCAATTTTTCAAGATTAGGTATGGGAGGGTTGACAAAACGACCTATTGGGTGAATCGTACCTCAAGTTTAGGGGTGTTTCTCGAGGGGAAATATTTCTAAGTAATGTGGATTATGTGTCATGGATGGGGGGAAGAATTTTGGGCCTAGGTTTCATGACATACAAGGGGTTGTAGTGTCTCATTTATGGGTGCCTTTTTAGAGGGTGTGTTGCACCTTTATTTTCAATGCAACCTTTTTTCCAATCCCATTTATTCCCTCTTATTCTTTTTAAGATGTTCCCAGGTTGAATTCAAGGTGGGGATTCTACTAAAGCATGAAAAAATGTGCCCACCTTAAATCTACCCTAGTCACATCATGCTTCCCTAAGTTGAACACATGTGTGGGGTTTCTAGCTAATAATTAAAAACAGTTCCCACACATGCTCCACCTTGGTTGACATTTTGTTATTAGTTATTTTTCACGGATCCAATTAGTTTCTTATGAGAGAAATTTCATTGTCCTCAGGATCTATGGGCAAGCATATAGAAGGTTAATGGTTGGATTTTATCTCTTTCCATTTACAAGCCTCTAGGCCTTCACCTCCTTCTTCCCATGAAACGAGGGACAACCCCTTCTTAGGTCAGTACACCCGAAAATCCCAAAAGGTAAGGATATCAGGGGATGAATTGTGGAAAGTGATAAGTATGGTAAGGAATGGAATGCAGACTCATTAGGAATATTTCCTAGTAGAAAACCTATCCCTAAGGGTGACCCACTTACTAGGGTGAAATGTCAACCGCCAAAGTGAAACAGAGCAAAGATCATAATTTCCAAGCAAACATTGCATAATCAAAAGCAGTGATAGATGAAACAAACTCAAATGCCTCAAATATTGAAATGACATTCACCATAATACCTGGCTTGTACCTCATGGAGGAAGACCAAATGTCTTCTGGAGGCCCCTTGACGTGGTGGGTACCATTGTGATGAACCTAGAGTTGTGGTGGTGAGGTGAGTCTGAGTCTATGCGAGTGGACACTGCTAGTCAAGTTGTCTCTCGATACTCCATGTGTGCAACCTGAGGGCCTCAAGACATCATCTCCTTAGTTATCCCTAGGAGTTGGGGATAACATGTCTCAAGGTACTAACTAGTTTCTAGATATAGTCCTTGGATAATGTGTTGAAGTCGACAAGAAAAAACTCGTTGAAGGAGGGCCATGATTTTTCCCCCATCATCGAAATGAAACTGACACAAGAAAGTGATGTAGGATGATAGAATAAATGAGTATGGAATGACAAAAGGATGAAATTTGGTAATACTGCAAAGTGGTTGGTTTGAAGTGAAACTTCCCTTGAACACATTGAGGCATGAAAAATAACTTGGCAACATTGACTTGACTGAGAGATATACCAAAACATAGTGCAATGATCACTGAGGAACTCTTCGAGTGAGCCGAAGGAGTATGAAGACTCATAGGATTGATATGACTCAGAGACAAGTGGATTAACCAACTGTAAGATGAGATGCAAACATGTTCCATGTTCAAGGGTGAAAACAAACAACTATCATAATGATTTCCAAAACATGACCCACTTCCCTCAATTCCCCCCCCCACCATGATTGGCGACTAACTATTTTTTTTTAATGAGCTTGAGGAGGATAACAGATGATCAGTATAACTAATATTTGACGAGTCCCTCATCACATGTTTAACAAACTTGAAAAAGGAGGGGTTCGGTCCCGTATGGCTCCTTCAATGCATAATTTTATGAGTCCAAATAATGAAAGCTCACAGTTTTTTCACATTTATAGAGTCTGAAAAGATATTAAAGACAATTCCAAGGGTGTTATTTTTCGTATATTTAGTCCCCCAAGCCCGAAAAAGTGTAAAACAATACAAGGGAGAACTCTTCTATCCATGGTTGATTAGAGTGTTCCTTTTTCGTAATTATTCCATCCAGTCCGAAAAAGGGTTAAACTGACACCGAATAGACGCCCTTTCAAAAAATTTAACGAGTTTGAAAGGAAACAAGCTCACTCGAAAATATTTTCATGTCTAGGGAGTCTGAAAAGAGATTAAAGGAGAATCCAAAGAGTTCTTTTTTCATATAGTTTTTACGAGCCTGAAAAAGTGATAAAAATATGCTTGGTTGTCTGCTTCATTTTTTAACAAGCTTGACACAGAAAGTGAAATTTGCTCGGTGTAGGTATCATTTTCACACGATTTGAAACAAAGAAAAACTATGCTTGGGGTAGGTTTCATTTTCACACAAGCTTGAAATAGAGAAAAACTATTCTTGGGGTAGGTTTCATTTTTACACAAGCTTGGAACATAGAAAAACTATGCTTGGGGTGTTCATTTCATTTTGACAAGATCTTGAAACAGAGAGTGAAACTATGCTCAGAGTGATACCCATTAGTGGGTTTTCTTCCAAACATGATGTCCATAGTTTGTTACTTTCCACCCAACATAATTAAGAGAGGCTAGCATCTTAACTCCAACATGATTCCTAGAGGCTGGAGACATGCCCCCCAAACTTCGTTTCATCCACCGACTCTTCTTCTGCACCCTATTAGAATCCTAGATACTAATAGGAATAGGTTCACCAAAGAGGGAGGAAGAAAGAGGATCAATTGACACATGTAGAAGAAATGAAGGTTCAATTACGATATCTAGTGAAAGTCTCAACTCAACATTTACGAGATCTAGTAAAAGACTCGACTCAATTTTTACGAGATATAGTGAAAGACTCGACTAAAAATTTACGAGATCTAGTGAAAGAATTGACTCAATTAGAGGGGGGTGTATTTCATTTTTTAACAAGCTTGATGCAAGAAAAAAACTATTCTTGTGGATATCTGTTTCATTTTTTAACGAGCTTGACACAGAAAACAAACTATGCTCGTGGACATATGTTTCATTTTTTAATGATCTTGACATAAGAAAAGAACTGTGATCATGACTGTATGTTTCATTTTTTAATGATCTTGACACAAAAACAAGAACTTTACTGATAATCCTTTTTTCCAATTTTTAACGAGCTTGACACAGAAACGAGAACTTTATTCGAAACCCTTGACCATGGCTTCCAAGAGGTCTTCATCAGATAGAAGAAAGACACTCTAGAAGGAATACATGTCGAGGGAATCAGTAGGCGTAACAAGGGGAATATCGAGCTCCAAATCCCCCATTGAGTGGTTCACCGTGTCAACTACCAGATATAAGTTTAAAGAAGGCGAGCATACATAGAGAGTCTCCTTCTCACTCAGATTTGAACACATGGGACATGATGCCACATAATTAATTTTTGGTAGGTGGGATACCACTTGCAAATAAGGAAAATTAAGGGAAGTTGAATGATCAATATTCATATGAGGTCTAACGAATGGAAGCTAGTGAATGGTCACAATGTTTCCATTATGAGGGAAATACATCACTTGAAATATTGTGGACACAACAACTTCCATATCATAGACCTAGTCCCGCCCAAGGATTAAATTAAAGTCCAAGGGGCCTTGAACTACCATGACATCGACATATATAGTTTTCCCTCCTAAAGTGATGGGCAACTAAGGAAGGATCCCTAAAGGTTCACTGAATCTTCGATTAAAAGCCAACAGATGATGGGTCCTTGACACAAGTTGAAGAGAACCAATAGCTTGTCAAGCGATTGAGGATAGAGTGCTAATAGAAGCACCTTTGTCTACAATAGAGTGGAATATTTTTATATTGAAAACCTACACAATGATTTGGAAATGAAGGTAAGAATAAAGGTGAGGCATTTTCATCCTATTCCAATCGAAGGAAATGACCTCAGTGCTTGGAGGGGGTTCCATTTAAACGGGTTAAATGGCCCATTGTCTGGATTTATCTGTAACAAGAAGAACATGAGCTATATCGACTTCACTCTCCAAGGGAAGAGTGGGATCGACCGATGATGGAATCATATCGACCACTTCATCAACCAATAATGGGTCGGGAGAAGACTCATGGGAAGCAGTTGGAGGTTGTTGTTGGAAAACAACAATATCTTCCAACAATTTCGAAGCTTCATCCATATGAGGGAAAAGGTAAGTGTGGTGCATTTATCCACATAACCGGGAAGGAATATTGACTTGACCCTTTTTTCCCCCAATCCGATGATTACTGGTTGATGGGTTGTCACCAACATGACCTGTAGCAGCTGGAGACATGGGTTGTTGAGAACCTTGAGACCACATTTCTAAAACCTTTGGAATACCAGGGAAATCCTTAAGAAGGTGGTCACCCTTACAAAACCTGTAAGGGAATTTGTTTATGCAATGTGTGTTGGTAGACTTGTCAATATTATCAACCCTCCCAACATGATTATCAGTGGATGGTTGATTTCCCCCTTGCTTATTTTTCTTCATTTTCTTCATCTTCTAAGCCTCCTCGCTACTAGAATTAATACTTTCACCAGGTGAAGAAGAATAAAGGGAAGAAGATGAAACGAGCAAAGAAGGAAAAGGGTCAATATGAGGTTGATGTTCTTGGGGTGGAGGGATTTCATTCGAAGCATCAAGAGAATTTGGGATCACCGGAGTGGAAAACGACCATACTGGTAACCCTGTGGTGAAACCAAGAATACTCAATGTAGAAATATAGGGAGGACCAACGTTTCCAAAACAAGGAAAAAAAAAAAAGGTTCCTTGTGAAAAGGGGTTCCTTGGTTGGTAGTCCCAAGAAATGTTTCCATAGATACAAACTTAACCTTATAAGGTCACTAAATCAAAGAACAAAAACTACCAAAGTCCCTATAATATAAGAGCAAGAAAACAACTCCATTGTAACAGGAAAAAAATTGAATTAAGGATCTTTTGGAGATGGGATATGAGGTCGTCAATGAAGATATGAGAAAAAATTACCCCAACCTCCACGTAACATCCTTTTTTGGTGCAAGCAACCATAACTTCGCAGGGTTACCCTCCAAGGGTACTAAAAGTGAGATACAATGTATGCCTAAGGTACTGTGGGAAACCCCCCACAGTCGCCTCTATAGATACCTAGGAAAGGTTACTAGGGTTACCAACTCACGATCAACCTCCAGGGGGTATAGTCTACAGTTGGGACCGAATGTATGGGTAGGATAACAAAGTTTGAAGCTCTTTTAGAGGACTGAAAATAAGTGGACCGATAATACTCCTGAGGACCTCAAATGGATTCAAGATTCACGAAGCACCAAGACCAAATGAATCAATAACACTCAAGAAAACCCCCAATATACGCTCTTTCCACTATGATTGGTCAAGCTTCAAAGGGGTAGTATCTGCTACTCTTCCGCACATGACCTCATGTTTATCCCATGTGTTAGAGTGGGGTCCTGATTATTCCTATACGACAATTGGATTTTTTCACTCTTTAGTGTTCTACAGTATTTTTCCAGTGGCCTTGGTGAATTTACTCTCCACCCTACAACTAAGGCCCTAAAATCCTAGACTTGTTGGTTTTCTATAAAAGAAAAAATTATAATTGATCTTAGATTATGTGCTTGTTCCTTTCATGGTTTTTGTTAGTCAAAAGGGTAAATGGAAGTGAAACTATATGGTGTTATCACTCTAACTCCAAGAAGACTTCAAAATAAAAAATGAATGGAATGCAATCTTTAGTTTGATGAAGCCTATCTTCAGAAAGAAGTAACAAGTTTCAAGAAAAGAAACAAGTGTATGTTGTACTATGTTTTCATTGATGTCAAAGGGTTGTTGTCAAGTATTGTCACAGTGATGTGTTTGTATCATTGATATATTGATTATTGGTTATAAGGTCATTAATGTAATTGGTGTCAAAGGGTTGATGTCAAGTGGTGTCATAGTGATGTGTTGATATTAAAGGGAGTTGTATCATTGATGTCATTTCATGGTTGATAGGAAAAACCAAATGGATAAACTCCAAAGTGGTCCCCTTATGGTGAAATCCCTCACGGGAA
>ML788554.1:270697-321548 GCA_009831015.1 Picea engelmannii | reverse complement strand
AAATGATAAATTTTGTATTTTATATTTGATTATTGACAAGAGAATGATGGGAGTCACAAGGGGGTCCCACCTATTTAGTAATTATTAACTAGACCCTTATTTATATATTATTATTAATTATTTCTCCCTAAACTAATTAGTTAAGTTATTTTGACTTAACTAAAGGAAGTAGTTTAACTACCTCAACTTATTGAGAAAGAATAAAGGTTCAATGAGAGGAGGAGACAAGTGGAGAATAGAAGGAGAAAGGCAAGACTAAGGTTTGTTCTTTAGTTAATGAGATAACTTCAGTTTTTATTCATTTTTGAGTTTGCTTGAAAGCCTAATCCTCTTGTTGACAACATGGTCTTATTGAAGGCAACAAGATTCAAAATTGAATCACACTTTTCAGCAGATTGTTTTAAAGGTGTTGATTCATCCTTGATAGTCTGTGTATTATTGTTTGTTTGTGAATTATTTTTCATGGTTTATAAAGAATATCTTTCATAGTCAAATGGCAACATTTAGTGGCAAGTTGATCCAAATCATTAAATTCGGTTTTGTTTTACTGTTGGAGTCTTTTTGTATAGTGCCCATCGAAGACCTCTAAATCTAACTTTGGTCCATACCCTCGTAGGGGTTTGTATAGAGAAATACACTTTTTTGTATCTCAAAATGAAATAAAATCAGATTATTGTCCTGTCTCATACATGTGTTTTCATGACTTGGTTCCTCATTTCGCTTTTGGTTTCCATGTTTACTTTATTGTAAAAGATGTAGATTCTTGTAGATTTTTTAAAATTTTATTTTGCAACATATACAAATCATAAAACCAACCTTAATCCTTGTAATTAATACTTGTAGATTGAGTGAATGTTTTGAGGCTATAAACCTCGGGTGACATTCCCAACTATCTTGTCCTAGCCAAGCAAGATATGAAAATGATTGAGTAGGGTGTTCCATACCTTTTCCTCAACACTCTTTCCATTATTGTATTGGGTTTTGTTTTCCACTACTTAGTTATTTGGGTAGTTAGATCTATTATACTAATAATAGAGACTCATTTAATGAGATCTTTTTTACTTTGTCTAATGGAACATTTTTTAATGCTATATAAAGGCCTAGAAAGCCTTCTCATAATATCAAGTTATTCATTTTGGCTTCTCTCATATTTTCTATTGTTCATTGTGAGATTAATTATCTCTGATTGATTTACTAGTAATTAGTTTTAAAGGTGAGGCTCCTCTTTGAGCCTCACCTCCCAAGTACTTCATTTACATGTTTTTTCTTCCATGCTTCTTTTTATGCAATATTGACACGTCTAAGCTCTTCCTCTCTCGACATTCAATCCATCCAGATATCAACCCCCGAGATTTGGATCATCGAGTGACCCTAGGGGGAAATGAGGGGAAATGAGACTAAAAGTGAGATGATGAGATGAATTCCCATATAGGTCAAGTTTCTATGTGTAAGGTGACTTTGATGGCATGTCTCAGAAGTGTTTTAAGGTTTTCGAGTCTTTGGGTACATGCGGAAAGTGTTTGTACCTTCTCGAGACACAAGAAAAGACAAGCATGCACGTAGAATGTTAAGTGGACAAGAATGTCAAGCTTGTTGTCCCTAATTGCAAGAGTAAAAAAATATATTAGCAATGAAATCAAGTAACTACTGCAGATTAAACCAATTAGAGCATCAAAGAATAGTTGAGCTATGAAACATAAAACATGTAGGTAAGTTCTCAACACTCTAGAACAACTTTTAGTGGTACTAAATGGTTGTTATGATAAATTTTCAGAGTATATTTGTAACATACGAGTGACTGTAGCAGTGATTTTATACAACATCAAATTTTAACCATGAAAACAAGCAAGTAATCCAACCAAAATTTCACCAATTAGCAGTAGAATAATTATGATGGCTTACTAGCAAATTTCCAAGGTCAAACTGCAAGTTAAAGTAAAGAAAAGTAGATGATTTGCTGCAACCCTAATGTATGTAGCTTTTAAGTTGTTATAGCTCCAAGAACATCAAGTGAACTAAGAATACCTAGAGGGCTTAGTAACCTCAAGGCATCCACAAAAGATTCCAACTTGAACAAGATTGATATCTCACCAAAACATGTTTACCAATGCAAAAAATTTATTTATCCAATGAAAAATTTCATATTAGTGCCTTTAAAATTGGGCGAATGGAGTATTTAAAAACATAAGTTAGATCAACAAGATCCCTAGGGCTGTAAATCCTCTTACTCCCTAGGGCATGCTAATCAAACTAGGGTAAATCTAAGAGAGTGTACACACTTGTACTTCTCCTAGAAACCCTTTTCCAAAATGACTTATAAACTTAGCAATTGAGATGAAACTTAATGGAGGGTGTATACAACATAATCCTCCAATGGTTTCAACCAACAATAACCAAGAACAAACAAGAAATAACTAACAAACAAAAATTTTCCTTACCAACTCCAAGAGAGGGAGAGATCAAACCCTAGTTCACCAAACATTTAAATTTCAAGAGAAAGTAAAGAAGCCTCCAAGAGGTGTGCACCACCCTAGCTCAAGAATTCACCAAGATATATCACCAACATTCATTTTCAAGAGAGAGAGATAACGAAAATTCCCAAGAGGGCACAAATTTCAGCCACTAGTCTTCTCACAATGGGAGAGCTATGATGAAAAATGAAATAGAGATGATCTCTATTTATACAAATCCTCTAAATAGAGTTTGTGCAAAAAACTTAGGGTAAAACAAAAGATAATGGTTCAACAACCCTTATCTTTCCCCTTTAAAAAAATAATATTATTTAATTCATACTGTGCACATAAAAGAAACCCTAGAAGCATGACATCACCCTTCTTTTGGGTAACGTTTGGAACCTTTGGTCAAGTCATTGATTTGGAGAAGGGAATGCTAGGCCTCCAAAGGCAAATAGTATTAAATAAAATCCTCTCTTCCATGATTCATGGGAATTTCCCTTCAAAACGTGCCAAGTTTCCATCATCACCACCAAAACCTATCCCTAGGTGGCGTCAAGCCCCCAACAGGTGATGTTTTTTCCCTTTCAAGCAATGCGTTTGGCATGTAGGGTTGGGAAAGGTCCTCCAAGGTTTCCTATAGGCCTCCAAAATCATTTCATCATCATCCAAAGTGTGGGCCCTTGGAATCCAACCTATGGGCTTCAAGCCCCATGGAATCCCAAGCTAGGCTTGTTCTTCCAAAACTGTCCACCAACTAGGTCCTATAAAGAAAAATGGATAGGCCCTCCAAGGATCTCAAGTAAAACACATCATGATGAGTAAATAAAATAAATAAAAGATCCATATAATCATGTACATCCAAACCACCTCATCAAAATAAATCGATTCTCAAAGACCCTATGCAATTTTTCAAGATTAGGTATGGGAGGGTTGACAAAACGACCTATTGGGTGAATCGTACCTCAAGTTTAGGGGTGTTTCTCGAGGGGAAATATTTCTAAGTAATGTGGATTATGTGTCATGGATGGGGGGAAGAATTTTGGGCCTAGGTTTCATGACATACAAGGGGTTGTAGTGTCTCATTTATGGGTGCCTTTTTAGAGGGTGTGTTGCACCTTTATTTTCAATGCAACCTTTTTTCCAATCCCATTTATTCCCTCTTATTCTTTTTAAGATGTTCCCAGGTTGAATTCAAGGTGGGGATTCTACTAAAGCATGAAAAAATGTGCCCACCTTAAATCTACCCTAGTCACATCATGCTTCCCTAAGTTGAACACATGTGTGGGGTTTCTAGCTAATAATTAAAAACAGTTCCCACACATGCTCCACCTTGGTTGACATTTTGTTATTAGTTATTTTTCACGGATCCAATTAGTTTCTTATGAGAGAAATTTCATTGTCCTCAGGATCTATGGGCAAGCATATAGAAGGTTAATGGTTGGATTTTATCTCTTTCCATTTACAAGCCTCTAGGCCTTCACCTCCTTCTTCCCATGAAACGAGGGACAACCCCTTCTTAGGTCAGTACACCCGAAAATCCCAAAAGGTAAGGATATCAGGGGATGAATTGTGGAAAGTGATAAGTATGGTAAGGAATGGAATGCAGACTCATTAGGAATATTTCCTAGTAGAAAACCTATCCCTAAGGGTGACCCACTTACTAGGGTGAAATGTCAACCGCCAAAGTGAAACAGAGCAAAGATCATAATTTCCAAGCAAACATTGCATAATCAAAAGCAGTGATAGATGAAACAAACTCAAATGCCTCAAATATTGAAATGACATTCACCATAATACCTGGCTTGTACCTCATGGAGGAAGACCAAATGTCTTCTGGAGGCCCCTTGACGTGGTGGGTACCATTGTGATGAACCTAGAGTTGTGGTGGTGAGGTGAGTCTGAGTCTATGCGAGTGGACACTGCTAGTCAAGTTGTCTCTCGATACTCCATGTGTGCAACCTGAGGGCCTCAAGACATCATCTCCTTAGTTATCCCTAGGAGTTGGGGATAACATGTCTCAAGGTACTAACTAGTTTCTAGATATAGTCCTTGGATAATGTGTTGAAGTCGACAAGAAAAAACTCGTTGAAGGAGGGCCATGATTTTTCCCCCATCATCGAAATGAAACTGACACAAGAAAGTGATGTAGGATGATAGAATAAATGAGTATGGAATGACAAAAGGATGAAATTTGGTAATACTGCAAAGTGGTTGGTTTGAAGTGAAACTTCCCTTGAACACATTGAGGCATGAAAAATAACTTGGCAACATTGACTTGACTGAGAGATATACCAAAACATAGTGCAATGATCACTGAGGAACTCTTCGAGTGAGCCGAAGGAGTATGAAGACTCATAGGATTGATATGACTCAGAGACAAGTGGATTAACCAACTGTAAGATGAGATGCAAACATGTTCCATGTTCAAGGGTGAAAACAAACAACTATCATAATGATTTCCAAAACATGACCCACTTCCCTCAATTCCCCCCCCCACCATGATTGGCGACTAACTATTTTTTTTTAATGAGCTTGAGGAGGATAACAGATGATCAGTATAACTAATATTTGACGAGTCCCTCATCACATGTTTAACAAACTTGAAAAAGGAGGGGTTCGGTCCCGTATGGCTCCTTCAATGCATAATTTTATGAGTCCAAATAATGAAAGCTCACAGTTTTTTCACATTTATAGAGTCTGAAAAGATATTAAAGACAATTCCAAGGGTGTTATTTTTCGTATATTTAGTCCCCCAAGCCCGAAAAAGTGTAAAACAATACAAGGGAGAACTCTTCTATCCATGGTTGATTAGAGTGTTCCTTTTTCGTAATTATTCCATCCAGTCCGAAAAAGGGTTAAACTGACACCGAATAGACGCCCTTTCAAAAAATTTAACGAGTTTGAAAGGAAACAAGCTCACTCGAAAATATTTTCATGTCTAGGGAGTCTGAAAAGAGATTAAAGGAGAATCCAAAGAGTTCTTTTTTCATATAGTTTTTACGAGCCTGAAAAAGTGATAAAAATATGCTTGGTTGTCTGCTTCATTTTTTAACAAGCTTGACACAGAAAGTGAAATTTGCTCGGTGTAGGTATCATTTTCACACGATTTGAAACAAAGAAAAACTATGCTTGGGGTAGGTTTCATTTTCACACAAGCTTGAAATAGAGAAAAACTATTCTTGGGGTAGGTTTCATTTTTACACAAGCTTGGAACATAGAAAAACTATGCTTGGGGTGTTCATTTCATTTTGACAAGATCTTGAAACAGAGAGTGAAACTATGCTCAGAGTGATACCCATTAGTGGGTTTTCTTCCAAACATGATGTCCATAGTTTGTTACTTTCCACCCAACATAATTAAGAGAGGCTAGCATCTTAACTCCAACATGATTCCTAGAGGCTGGAGACATGCCCCCCAAACTTCGTTTCATCCACCGACTCTTCTTCTGCACCCTATTAGAATCCTAGATACTAATAGGAATAGGTTCACCAAAGAGGGAGGAAGAAAGAGGATCAATTGACACATGTAGAAGAAATGAAGGTTCAATTACGATATCTAGTGAAAGTCTCAACTCAACATTTACGAGATCTAGTAAAAGACTCGACTCAATTTTTACGAGATATAGTGAAAGACTCGACTAAAAATTTACGAGATCTAGTGAAAGAATTGACTCAATTAGAGGGGGGTGTATTTCATTTTTTAACAAGCTTGATGCAAGAAAAAAACTATTCTTGTGGATATCTGTTTCATTTTTTAACGAGCTTGACACAGAAAACAAACTATGCTCGTGGACATATGTTTCATTTTTTAATGATCTTGACATAAGAAAAGAACTGTGATCATGACTGTATGTTTCATTTTTTAATGATCTTGACACAAAAACAAGAACTTTACTGATAATCCTTTTTTCCAATTTTTAACGAGCTTGACACAGAAACGAGAACTTTATTCGAAACCCTTGACCATGGCTTCCAAGAGGTCTTCATCAGATAGAAGAAAGACACTCTAGAAGGAATACATGTCGAGGGAATCAGTAGGCGTAACAAGGGGAATATCGAGCTCCAAATCCCCCATTGAGTGGTTCACCGTGTCAACTACCAGATATAAGTTTAAAGAAGGCGAGCATACATAGAGAGTCTCCTTCTCACTCAGATTTGAACACATGGGACATGATGCCACATAATTAATTTTTGGTAGGTGGGATACCACTTGCAAATAAGGAAAATTAAGGGAAGTTGAATGATCAATATTCATATGAGGTCTAACGAATGGAAGCTAGTGAATGGTCACAATGTTTCCATTATGAGGGAAATACATCACTTGAAATATTGTGGACACAACAACTTCCATATCATAGACCTAGTCCCGCCCAAGGATTAAATTAAAGTCCAAGGGGCCTTGAACTACCATGACATCGACATATATAGTTTTCCCTCCTAAAGTGATGGGCAACTAAGGAAGGATCCCTAAAGGTTCACTGAATCTTCGATTAAAAGCCAACAGATGATGGGTCCTTGACACAAGTTGAAGAGAACCAATAGCTTGTCAAGCGATTGAGGATAGAGTGCTAATAGAAGCACCTTTGTCTACAATAGAGTGGAATATTTTTATATTGAAAACCTACACAATGATTTGGAAATGAAGGTAAGAATAAAGGTGAGGCATTTTCATCCTATTCCAATCGAAGGAAATGACCTCAGTGCTTGGAGGGGGTTCCATTTAAACGGGTTAAATGGCCCATTGTCTGGATTTATCTGTAACAAGAAGAACATGAGCTATATCGACTTCACTCTCCAAGGGAAGAGTGGGATCGACCGATGATGGAATCATATCGACCACTTCATCAACCAATAATGGGTCGGGAGAAGACTCATGGGAAGCAGTTGGAGGTTGTTGTTGGAAAACAACAATATCTTCCAACAATTTCGAAGCTTCATCCATATGAGGGAAAAGGTAAGTGTGGTGCATTTATCCACATAACCGGGAAGGAATATTGACTTGACCCTTTTTTCCCCCAATCCGATGATTACTGGTTGATGGGTTGTCACCAACATGACCTGTAGCAGCTGGAGACATGGGTTGTTGAGAACCTTGAGACCACATTTCTAAAACCTTTGGAATACCAGGGAAATCCTTAAGAAGGTGGTCACCCTTACAAAACCTGTAAGGGAATTTGTTTATGCAATGTGTGTTGGTAGACTTGTCAATATTATCAACCCTCCCAACATGATTATCAGTGGATGGTTGATTTCCCCCTTGCTTATTTTTCTTCATTTTCTTCATCTTCTAAGCCTCCTCGCTACTAGAATTAATACTTTCACCAGGTGAAGAAGAATAAAGGGAAGAAGATGAAACGAGCAAAGAAGGAAAAGGGTCAATATGAGGTTGATGTTCTTGGGGTGGAGGGATTTCATTCGAAGCATCAAGAGAATTTGGGATCACCGGAGTGGAAAACGACCATACTGGTAACCCTGTGGTGAAACCAAGAATACTCAATGTAGAAATATAGGGAGGACCAACGTTTCCAAAACAAGGAAAAAAAAAAAAGGTTCCTTGTGAAAAGGGGTTCCTTGGTTGGTAGTCCCAAGAAATGTTTCCATAGATACAAACTTAACCTTATAAGGTCACTAAATCAAAGAACAAAAACTACCAAAGTCCCTATAATATAAGAGCAAGAAAACAACTCCATTGTAACAGGAAAAAAATTGAATTAAGGATCTTTTGGAGATGGGATATGAGGTCGTCAATGAAGATATGAGAAAAAATTACCCCAACCTCCACGTAACATCCTTTTTTGGTGCAAGCAACCATAACTTCGCAGGGTTACCCTCCAAGGGTACTAAAAGTGAGATACAATGTATGCCTAAGGTACTGTGGGAAACCCCCCACAGTCGCCTCTATAGATACCTAGGAAAGGTTACTAGGGTTACCAACTCACGATCAACCTCCAGGGGGTATAGTCTACAGTTGGGACCGAATGTATGGGTAGGATAACAAAGTTTGAAGCTCTTTTAGAGGACTGAAAATAAGTGGACCGATAATACTCCTGAGGACCTCAAATGGATTCAAGATTCACGAAGCACCAAGACCAAATGAATCAATAACACTCAAGAAAACCCCCAATATACGCTCTTTCCACTATGATTGGTCAAGCTTCAAAGGGGTAGTATCTGCTACTCTTCCGCACATGACCTCATGTTTATCCCATGTGTTAGAGTGGGGTCCTGATTATTCCTATACGACAATTGGATTTTTTCACTCTTTAGTGTTCTACAGTATTTTTCCAGTGGCCTTGGTGAATTTACTCTCCACCCTACAACTAAGGCCCTAAAATCCTAGACTTGTTGGTTTTCTATAAAAGAAAAAATTATAATTGATCTTAGATTATGTGCTTGTTCCTTTCATGGTTTTTGTTAGTCAAAAGGGTAAATGGAAGTGAAACTATATGGTGTTATCACTCTAACTCCAAGAAGACTTCAAAATAAAAAATGAATGGAATGCAATCTTTAGTTTGATGAAGCCTATCTTCAGAAAGAAGTAACAAGTTTCAAGAAAAGAAACAAGTGTATGTTGTACTATGTTTTCATTGATGTCAAAGGGTTGTTGTCAAGTATTGTCACAGTGATGTGTTTGTATCATTGATATATTGATTATTGGTTATAAGGTCATTAATGTAATTGGTGTCAAAGGGTTGATGTCAAGTGGTGTCATAGTGATGTGTTGATATTAAAGGGAGTTGTATCATTGATGTCATTTCATGGTTGATAGGAAAAACCAAATGGATAAACTCCAAAGTGGTCCCCTTATGGTGAAATCCCTCACGGGAAGATGCTCTTGGATAAAGTTCTCAAAGTGGTCCCTTTATGGTGAAAGCCCTCACGGGAAGATGCTTTGTGAATTCCAAATGGTTAGGTGGTTGAGTAGCCCAATAGTGTGGTTAGGGAACCCAAGTTTGATTGAGGAATAATGTAATGAAGATCAGTGAATTTGTAGGAGAAACTATTCCATATGGATATTAAATGTCATGTCATTTCCGATGATATGTGGAACATCACATAAGTCCTCATGGTTAGATATTTATGGCCATGTGAAGTTGGAGAACCCTCATGATTTAACTAGAAGCCCCTATAAGGTCAACAAGAATTCAATTATTCTAGAAAGTATCCAAGAATATTCCTAGTCAATGTGGTTGCAAGGAGAAATTAATTAAATAATAAAGTTGACAAAGTGGTTAAGCGGATATTTCTAGTGGAAGGTACTTGGAAAGTATAAATAAGAGAGAAAGGATCTCCCATTAGCACCCAATTGAGCATATTGAATATCTACAATTGAATGAGGTAAAAAAAGGATATCTAAGGAAAATTTTAGAGGGAAGGTGAAGTAAAGAAGGCCGAGATTCAAGGGAGGATAAATTCTTTTGATGATGCTTTCTAAGGTATGTTATTTATAGATCATCTCACCATTTTCACAATAATTTTTTTTCCAGAATGATTCAAATAGAAAAATATGGATGCTTTTGTGACAACATATTCAAGTAATTGTGATAAAAGTTTAAGCTTGTGGGTCGTTTTAGTTTGGGAGTTACACTCTGTAAAACATAGGGTTTGTGGCTAGTCTTGAAACTAGTCTAAAACAAGTGTTCCAGGTAAAAAAGTTATAAATTCTTCATAAAAGATCCAAAGTCACTGAGACCAAATGAATTGGTTAGAATATAGTCTTTATCATATTTTGTACAATTTTCAAATCCATACAATAAATATCTCGTGGGTGGCATTCTCTACAAGTTCACTCTCTAGAATAAGCCAAAATTCAGCAAGGTCTGCCATTTTTTATATAACTCCTTTTATGGGAGGTTCCAAGCAGTGAAAACTGGAGGAATTGTAGAAAATACACTGAACAAAATTGTGTACCATTTTCATACCTTTGTTCATTACAGGTACAGAGTTATTATTGTTTCAATTTAGGGTTTTTGACTAATCCAAAATTAGTGATGTGAGGCTAAGTAAAGTTTGATGAAAATGCTAGTCTCTTGGTGTTGAAGTTAAGGAAGGTTTGTAGGTCTGTGATCACATACACTGGGTATGTTAAAGAGTTACATGTATTTTTATATTCATGTTTTGATGATTACATTTTGTCATAACATGGTACATGCTTGAGGCTACATAACAGTGAGGTGTGCCACATGGTCTTGTGTAAGGGTTTATGGTATTTGGTTTATGGAGAGTATGGTGTATTGCTAGAGGTATCTTGTTGGTTAAGTTGGTGATATTGTGCATATGGTTGACAATTGACTTGATGATTCATCTTTGTGAGTATATCAGATTTGGATGATGAGATTGATGAGACAGGTTGAGGTGACAAGTTGTGTTGTGCATAATTGATGCACTTATCATGGCATAGACTATTGGTACAAATTGACAGATTTATTTATGTCTACAAGTTGGGTCTTGTACTTGGGGATTGGATTCCTCTTCTCAGTTGGTGTTGAGATCTGCAGGTTGGGTCTTGCATTGAAAGTTGGTGCTCTCTTTGAGTTGGTGCTCATTTCAGTTGGTGCTGATAAACCCCAAGGATTGTAGTCTGTAATACAAAAGAAACTTATACATATATCTGGTGTTCACTACATTCTTTATTGTGATGGTGAATAGTTCTTTATTTTTAATACATGTCATTGAGATATGTTTACATGCAAGCAACTAAGTGTGAATATAAGTAATGAGTAATGATGTTGTGAATGGTGATGGCTAACTAAAGTTTTGTAAGAATTTGTAAAAATATCCTCACACTGATTCACCCCCCCCCCCCTCTTAGTGTGGTCAGTGTGTCCAACAATTGGTATCAGAGCAGGCCTTCACTATAATCCTTACAATCTTGAAGGAGATCCGTGGACACACAAATTGATGAACATGCAGATGAAGTTCCATTCTTTGATGAGACAGATTATTCAACATGGAGAATAAATATGAAAGGGTACTTGAAGTGAAAAGGACCAGATATTTGGAACACAGTTGTTGGTGGATTAGTTCCCTTAAAGAATCAATCAAAAGTTGCAAGTGAAAAGGAAGAAAAGAAGAAAAATGCAGTAGCACTCAAGACCATTTTAAATGGACTCTCAGATTCTGTCAAAGGAAGAATAGGACCACATTCCTCCACCAAGGACCTATGGCTGAAGCTAGAGAAGGTATATCAATAAAAAAGAAAAGTCACTGAAGACAATTCCATCAAGGACAATGAAGTTAAAGACTCTCCAAAATCCTTTGATTGCAATAATTCTAAGTGTGATGATGTTGAACGTTTTCCTACAAATGAAGAAGAAGATCTAGAATTATCTTATGTAGAATCAACTGACAATTATCTTATAGATAAAGAGGAAGAGTTGTTGTTGAAGCATGAAGATAAAGTTTTTTATTATTTATAAAAATCCAAACGTGATCATTATGCTTTTAAGGATCTTGAAGATTACATCAAGGAAACCCTAGAAAAGTACCAAAGGCTTACCATGACACTAAAAAAAATGCTGAAGAAATAAGAAGAAAGTGGAACTAAGCAAGGGACCCAATTAGAATAAATAGAAGAAGAGATCAAGAGACTAAAGAATGAAATAATTAGTCAAGTAGAAGAAAAGAAGAAGGTATATGATGAGCTTAGAAAAATCCTTGAAGTCAATGTCAATCTTAATACCCAAATTGAAGAAGCCAAAAGGATAGAGGAAATATTGAAGAATCAAGTAAATGAAAAGGAAGAGTCATGACATAAGTTGGAAGCTGAAGTTGTTGATCTCAGAAAAAAATTAGAGAATTCAAACACTCACATCAAGTTCATGAACAGTTCAACAACCTTGGATGAAATCCTAGATAGCCAAAGATCTCCAAATGATAAATCGGGTATTGGATACAACAAGGAAGATGCTCACTTTGAAGCTAGCACTTCTAATAGAAGCATGAGGTAATTCCTTCATTCTCAAAATGTGGAAGCAAAGTTGCATGTCAAGCACCTAAAAAAAGCAAGGAAACCTTCAAAAGAATAGAGCAAAGAAGACATCAAGAAGCCATCTTTACACCCCAAAGAAAATTCAGAAGAGAGACACCTTCAAGGTGGACACCAAAGCAAAAGAATTAAAATGTTTTTCATGATCACTACTTCTCATGAAATGAATATAGTCACAAAGATTTGGATTGTAGAAATTATGAAAGGAGAGATGTTGGAAGATACCATAACATCCTAAGATGTTGGAGATGTAATCAAGCAGGACACATTATTTCTCATTGTCACACCATGAGATGTTATAGTTGCAATGGGTTTGGCCACAAAGCTCAGGGTTGCTGGAATTCAAGGAGACAGTTAATGAGGAGTGCTTCATATTGCATGGAAAGAAGATCACATGTAACTTGGAAGGAAGTCAATGTTGAAAGGATGGAAGCTCATAGTACAATTACAGAGAAATCAGGACACTCTTGGAAGTGGATGAAGAAGGTTGAACAACCAAACATGAATGAAGGTATAAAGAATCAAGGAACCTTCACTCTTTCTGAAGCATATTTGGGCTCTGGTGGGAGAAGTCACGTACATATGCAAGGTGAACTATAGAAAGGTCACATACATATGCAGGCTATCCATGGAGCATGTCGTATACCTATGGAAAAATCCTCAAGAAGAGAAGTGTACATATGAGTTGCAACATGGTTTGATGGTATAACTCTGTTTTGCAGGAACTCACATGGTTTGTTGCAGGTTTTCATGGTTATATACTTGATTTGGTACATGATGTATGGGATGATATAGTTGAGATTCTTGGTTGATATATTGATGGTTGAGATACTTGGTTGTGGCACTTGGTTCATGGTAAAGGCATATCATGAGTGATATGACACTTGTTTGAGGCACATGGTTGGCATGTTGGTAGAGGAATATGGTCAGTACACAATTGGCACATGTTCTTGGCATATGGTTGATGCACTCCATTGATGATATCTTATGGTATATTGTATGATATCGATGTACATGGTTGATGTACATGAGTGTTGTGAATGTTTGGCACACAGTATGACACATGATGTACATGGTTGATGTTTTGTTCACGATTCTCTATTCATTGTTGACATATATTTTTCTTCATGATGTATGGTATGGCATGAGTTTGATACATGGACAGGTCCAAGGATCATCATAGGAAGAGTAGACCATTCTTGAGAAATTTATCTATTTCCAGTTGAGAAGTAACATTTGCAGCGAGAGCATATTGTAGTGGTAGCATATTTTTCATCTTACAGAGAATATTAGGGGAGACATACCCATAGGGGGAGTTATTCTTCTTCCCATGAATGGTTGTAGCAGCATGATTTCAAGAGGAGAGATGATTGGCAATCATGCCATCAATATTGCATCCGAGTGATATCCCTTATCCAAAGGGGGAGAGATTATTCAGAGGAAGCTCAAAGGCATCCAGACAGGGGGAGAAACCCCAAGGACAGTTCAGGAAGGGAGAGAATCCCCAAGGAGAGAACTATCCTTTTCCATTGATGTCAAAGGGGAAGAGATAGTCACATTGATGTGGCGAGATGAACATTGATGAGGAGCGATGGTTATAGAGGGAGCATGAGCATTGCCATGTCCAAATGTTTCCATCAATGATTGGTTTTGACATCAATGTTGGTGTTTCCATCAATGTCAAAGGGGGAAATTGTTGTACTATGTTGTCATTGATGTCAAAGGGTTGATGTCAAGTATTTCCATAGTGATGTGTTTATATCATTGATATATTACTTATTTGTTATATGGTCATTGACGTAATTGTTGTCAAAGGGTTTACGCCAAGTGTGTTGACGTCAAGGGACTAAAGACTCCCCAACACCAACATTTCAACCTCCCGCGGGGCTAGAGGAGAAGAGACGTGAATATCACCCTAGGCTTAAAGCCCTAGACAAGAATACACATTGAGCTCTAGCCTAAAAATCCTCTAACCTATAGTCCAAGCGTGAGTCATTCGCCTTGTATTTGCTTTTAAACAATATTTGATTTTTAGGTGATTTTACAATTTTATTACTTCTATGTGGGGTTTTATATATTTGGAATAACAAAATTAAATTTAATAAAGAAAATGCAAATAATAAATATGAAAAGGCAATTGTTTTGTATTTGTTTTGGAAAAAGAAATATGATTAAAGAAAAAATTAATGAAAAGTTATAAGGAAATTGGTGCTAAAAAAATTAAGTAAAAGAAAAACTTATTTAACAATAAATTCACTAACCATCAAAACTATTTATAAAACAAATATGATGAGTTAACATTTAATTTTCTTTAAGTAAAAATATGTGAAACTACGAATAAAAAAAACTAAACCAATTGGAAAAAATAAAGTAACAAAACTTTTACCTATGAAGCTAAATGAGAGAATTTTATATACATCATGTTACAATAGTCATAACTCAATATTTTTCTTGAATGCATTTTCTCTTCTTTTTTTTTAAATTTAAATTGTTGAATTAATAGAAGATGAGGAAAAGAATTTAAAAAAAATAACAAAGAGACAATTTTAGAGTGTAAAAGAATTTGATCTTCATTTGAAATGCTCCCCATACAAATTCTTGAATTTTTCGAAATCTACAAGTCTCTGCGTAGACTAGGGCTAGGTATATGGTCTTTAGCCACTCTAGAACAATGCTACAATAGAAAGACCAAGCACAAAAAGGAAAAAAAAATCTGAGCCAAGATGGAATGGAGCAATGGTGGCAAATCACAAGGATAAAACCTGCATATCAGAAACTGATTAGCATCGAATAAAATTGAGCTTGAATACAACAAAATGACAAGTAAACTATTCACCTTATGAGAACCAAAAAGATCATCCTCGATTTATTTTTTCGTTGCATCGCAAGACCCCTTGCTTCCAACGATTCCGTCAATCCATGCTAAATATGTAAAATAAGAATGAAAAGAAGCAAACCTCACAACACTCCAAGCATACCTCTCTCTAAATTTTCTGCCAAAATTTTCTCCCTGAAAAATTTCTCCCCCAACTTGTTGGGTGTTGCTTCTTTTAGCACATTTGCTAGGTGGTTCAAGTGGTTAGAGGTAGTTTTATTTAGTTGTTGAATGGTTCCAACAGTTATAGCAATTTTTGGATGATGAGATGAAGCGTATTTGATTATAACCAATTCCAATCATCCTTTTAATAAATAATATTAAACTAAATGGGTCCATAAATCTCGTTATTAAACATATGTGGAATTTTGTGTGTGTGTGTATATATATATATAAACACTTCCAATTTCCTCAAAATTAGTTTCCTCTGATATCCATTTCTTCTAAGTGTAGTTTTTCTTGTATTTGAACCGATTAATCTATCCTTAAAATGAACATGATCATTATTAGAACCAGAAACTGAAAATTATGAGGTTGATACCGATGCAAATTTTCTCTTATTCTTCTCTTAGCAATGAACAATGACAGGGTTTCAAACTATGATCCCACATATGTGTTTCCCTCCATAAACTTCGCAGCTTCCATCCACCTCGTGTTGAAGTCATGAGCAATCTCTATCAGTGGTTCATATTCTATTTATTCATCGTATTTTAGTAAAGTGATGGATTTGAAGATATCATAGATGAGAAAATAATTTCCTTCTGACTCCACTTGAATGCCGAGTTTACAACCACGTCATTCCCAATGAAGGTGTAAGCGGTCCTGTGGGTTTTCGACTACCCATGTATAGATTTTTTAAAATTCATTGACACTAGCCAACAATTTCCCATCAAATGGGCACGTACTGTACACACAACCCCTTGTTTCCTTTTTGGAAGACCAACTTCAATATGCGTATGTTGTCATCAACTTTGAAAACAAGTATTCTACTTTTCCTATTTTCTTCCTGCTCTATCTGGGCATACCCTATCCCTACACAGTAATAGACATTTTGGTCATCGTTTATAAATGAACAACTAACCATTGAACACCTGTATTCAATATATTCCAGCTGAAATGACGATATGACCTCAAAGGTTGTGTCTTTCAGCACCCGCACAAAGTGTCTCTCTATTGCGCCCCACTGCTCTATCACACGACAATGTATGGTGAAAATAACAAATGTTCTAGTTTTCTTTTGGTGACATATACGACGAATGTGTTCTCCTAGACGTACAATTTTTATTCTCAATTGTTGTTGTTGCTCAAAGTTTTCATTCATATTCCCCATGCTGAACGTCTTGTCCTTCTTGGGAAATAAAATGCAATTTGGGTTGGCAGGGGTGTTGAAATAGAAAATGATGACTTCAAAGATTGATAAATATTTAGAATGAAACAATTGTTGCTCACTGTAAATAATTGTTGGCAGATCTGATGCTACAATGATACAATTCTCGTTCTTGAGTTGAAGAGGAGAAAGAATATCAGGCTTTGGTCCCGCGTTACACGCGTATGTTTCCTTGCTTAGTTCTGCAAAAATTCTATTAAACTGAAAGGTAATTATCTCCCCGCTACCCAACGAGCAAGCTAAGTACAATATCCCTTCCATTTCACAAAACATAAGAGAGCGTGTCATATAAGAATCTGAAAGCTTCTTCTTTGCACATATGTTTGGATTGGGACGATCGAGAGGAAGAATATGAATGTCATTGTCTTTCCATGTGCCAACCACTTACTCCCCAACGTCGTTTCTACAATTATGCACTCTCCAACTTTTGGGCTCCATTCACTGAGCAAATCTCTAGACAATGCACTTATTAACCTCATTGATCTCTCTGTCACCTGAACAATTTGGTCATATACAACATTTTGGAAATATATTGTCTCGACTTAAAAATTAAATCGTTCACTTTATTTTTGTTCCAACTCATTATCTAAATTCATCTCGAATATACGAGTCCCATTAACAAAGCTCAAAATGATATATTTATCATGGTTGTCTGCAGATAAAGCTTTGAGGGGCCAAATCCCTTTAACTCCTCTTATTTGTATCAATTCCTGCTCATTCACATTAATGGCATGGTGAACAATGCGAAGAGATCCATCCTTAGATGAACCCAAATAAGTCACAATATGCCTTTGGCCTCCATTTTCATCATTATCAATCATGCACATGTCTGGAATAGGACCAATATTAATATATGTATGTAATGTTTCAATCTTTGAACTGTTAATACCTGGTTGTGGGTTAATCAATTTGATGACATGAGAAATGGAATCCATGCAAAATAATTCATGAGCCTCAACAAATTTTCCAAATACCACATCATCTTTGCCAAATGTGTCTGTGTCCATCTCAGAGTCTGTATCTTGTGCAACTTCAAAATTGATTGATCTTCATTGTTTAGTCGTTCGAAATCACTTTTATAATCGATAAAACATTCTTGAATGAAAAAAAAAATAAAGATATAATCGAGCCACCTTGGGTCCAATTTTGATTGGTGAACCTTAACATATAGGGAAAAAACTCTACGAGAGTGCGCAAGATTTTGTGCAATCAAAATAAAAAGAGAGAGGGAGTTTGTCAATGCTTTTTCGGCTAAGTACTTTTTGAAAAAAATTATCGTCAACAAAGTGGTGTCATAATGATGTGTTGATATTAAAGGGAGTTGTATCATTGATGTCATGTCATGGTTTATAGGAAGAACCAAATGGATAAACTCCAAAGTGCCCCCCTTATGGTGAAAGTCCTCACGGAAAGACACTCTTAGATAAAGTTCTGAATGTGGTTCCCTTATGGTGAAATCCCTCATGGGAAGATGCTTTTTGAAGGCCAAATGGTTAGGTGGTTGAGTATCCCAAAAGTGTGGTTAGGGAACCCAAGTTTGATTGAGGAATAATGTAATGAAGACCAGTGAATTTGTAGGAGAAAATATTCCAGATGGATAGTATATGTCATGTCATTTTCGGTGATATGTGGAACATCACATAACTCCTCACAGTTAGAGAGTTATGTCCATGTGAAGTTGGAGAATCCTTATGAGTTATCTAGAAGCCCCTAGAAGGTCAACAAAAAGTCAATTATTCTAGAAAGTCTTCAAGAAGATTCCTAGTCAATGTGGTTGCAAGGAGAAATTAATTAAATAATAAAGTTGACAAAGTGGCTAAGTGGACAAAGTTGGCTAAGTGGACAAAGAGGCTAAGTGGACAACGTGCTTAAGTGGATAAAGTGGGTAAGTGGACAAAGTGGTTAAGTGGATATTTCTAGAGGAAACTACTTGGAGAGTATAAATAAGAGAGAAAGGGTCTCCCATTAGCACCCAATTGAGAATATTGAATATCTACAAGTGACTGAGGTAATAAAAGGGTATCTAAGGAAAATTTTAGAGGGAAGGTGAAGTAAAGAAGGCTGAAATTCAAGGAAGGATAAATTATTTTGATGATGCTTTCTAAGGTATGTTATTTATAGGTCATCTCACCATTTCCGCAATAAATGATTTTCTAGAATGATTCAAATAGAAAAATATGGAGGATATCGAGACAATATATCCAAGTAATTGTGATAAAAATTTCATCTTGTGGGTCGTTGTAGTTTGAGAGTTACACTCTGTGGAAGATAGGGTTTGTGGCTAGTCCTGAAACTAGTCTAAAACATGTGTTTTGGGTAAAAACGTCATAACTTCTTCATAAGAGATCCAAATTTAGTGAGAACAAATGCATTTTTTTAAAGTACAGTCTATAGTATTTTTTGTACCAATTTAGATCCATACAACAAATATTCCACGTGTGGCATGCTCTACAATTTTTCTCTCTAGAATAAGCCAAAATTTAGCAAGGTATGCCATTTTTTCTATAACTCCTTTTCTGGGAGGTTCCAAGCAGTGAAACCTAGAGGAATTGCAGACAAGACACTGTAGAACATTGTGAACCATTTTCAGACCTTTATTCATTATACGTACAAAGTTATGATTTTTGCAAGTTAGGGTTGTTGACTAATCCAAAATTAGTCATGTGAGACTAAGTAAAATTTCATGAAAATGCTAGTCTCTTGGTGTTGAAGTTAAGGAAGGTTTGTAGGTCTATGATCACATACACCAGGTCTGTTACAGAGTTAAAAGTATGTTTATATTCATGTTTTGATGATTACATTTGGTCATAACATGGTACATGCTTGAGGCTACATAACAATGAGGTTTGGCACATGGTATTGTGTAAGGTTTTATGGAGAGTATGGTGTATTGATAAAGGTATCTTGTTGGTTAACTTGGTAATATGGTGCATATGGTTGAGAGTTGACTTAATGATTGATCTTTGTGAGTAGATCAGATTTGGATGATGAGATTGATGAGACAAGTTGAGGTAACAATTTGTTGTGACAGATTGTGTTGTGCATAGTTGATGTACTTGTCTTGGTATAGATTGTTGGTACAATTTGACAGATTGCTTTCTTTCTACAAGTTGGGTCTTTCTCTTGAGAATTCGATTCATCTTCTAAGTTGGTGTTGAAATATGCAGGTCGGGTCCTTCATTGAGAGTTGGTGCTCATTTCATTTGATGTCGATAACCCCAAGGATTGTAGTCTGTAATACAAAATAAACTTATACATATATCTGGTGTTCATTATGTTCTTTATTGTGATGGTGAATAGTTATTTATTGTTAATATATGTGATTGAGATATGTTTACATGTAAGAAACGAAGTGTGAATAGAAGTAATTAGTAATGATATTGTGAATGGTGATGGCTAACTAAAGTTTTGTAAGAAGTTGCAAAAATAGCCTCACATTGATTCACACCCCCCCCCCCCTCAACGTGGTCGGTGTGTCCAAAAATTGGTATTAGAGCATGCCTTCACTGTAAGCCTTACAAGATTGAAGGAGATTTGTGGACACACAAATGGATTAACATGAGATGGTGTTCCATTCTTTTATGAGAAAGATTATTCAACATGGAGAATAAATATGAAAGGGTACTTGAAGTCAAAAGGAGGAGGTGTTTGTAACACAGTTGTTGGTGGATCAATTCCCTCAAAGAATCAGTCAAAAGGTGCATCCCAAAAGGAAGCAAAAAAGAAAAATGCAGTAACACTCAAGACCATTTTAAATGGACTCTCTGATTCTTTCAAAGAAAGCATAGGACCACATTCCTTCGCCAAGGACCTATGGCTGAAGCTAGAGAATGTATATCAAGACAAGAAAAGACATTGAAGACAATTCCATCAAGGACAATGAAGGTAAAGACTCTCCAAAATCCTCTGATTGCAATAATTATAAGTGTGATGACGTTGAATGTTTTCCTACAAATGAAGAAGAATATCTAGAAGTAGTTTGTGTAGAATCAGTTGACAACTATCTTGTAGATAAAGAGGAAGAGTTGTTGTTGAAGCATGAAGATAAAGTTTTTTATTATTTAGAAAAATAAGAATGTGATCATTATTCTTTTAGGGATCTTGAAGATTAGATCAGGGAAACCTATAAAATTACCAAAGGCTTACCATGACACTAAAAACAATTCTCTAGAAACAAGAATAAAGTGAAACTAAGTAAGGGACCCAATTAGAAGAAAAAGAAGAAGATATAAAGAGACTAAAGAATGAAAAAATTAGTCAATCAGAAGAAAAGAAGAAGGTAGATGATGATATTAGAAAAACCTTGAAGTCAATGTCAATCTAAAGACCCAAATTGAAGAATCCAAAAGGATAGAGAAATTATTGAAGAATCAAGTAAATGAAAAGGAAGAGTCATGACATAAGTTGGAAGCTGAAGTTGTTGATCTCAAAAAGAAAGTAGAGAAGTCAAACACTCACATCAAGTTCATGAACTGTTCAACAATATTGGATGAAATCCTAGATATCCAAAGATCTCCAATTGATAAATAAGGTCTTAGATACAACAAGGAATTTTTTCACTTTGAAGCTATCACTTCTAAGAAGCATGAGGTAAGTCCTTCATTCTCAAAAAGTGGAAGCAAAGATGCAATTCAAGAACCTAAACAAAGAAAGGAAACCTTGATAAGAACATAGCAAAGAAGACATCAAGAAGCCATATTTACACCCCAAATAAAATTTATAAGAGAGACACCTTCAAGGTGGACACCAAAGCAAAGGTATGAAAATGTTTTTCATGGTCATTGCTTCTCATGTAATGAATATGGTCACAAAGCTTAGGATTGCAGACATTATGCAAGGAGAGAGGTTGGAAGACACCATAACATGCTAAGATGTTGGAGATGTAATCAAGTGGGACACATTGTTCCTCATTGTCACACCATGAGATGTTATAGCTACAGTGGGTTTGGCCACAAAGTTGAGGATTGCTAGAATTCAAGGAGACAGTCAATGAAGAGTGCTTCATATAGAATGGAAAGAATATCACATGTAAATTTGAAGGAAGACAATGTTGAAAGGATGGAATCTCAGAGTACAATTACAGAGAAATTAGGACACCCTCAGAAGTGGATGAAGAAGACTGAACAATCAGACATGAATGAAGGAATAAAGAATCAAGAAAGCTTCACTCTTTCTGAAGCATACACGGGATCTTGTGGGAGAAGTCACTGATATACGTGAGGTGACCTATAGAAAGTTTGACATATGCGAGATGTCCATGGAACAAGCCACATTCCTATGGAAAAATCCTCAAGAAGAGGAGTGTACAAATGAGTGGCAACATGGTTTGATGGTATAACTTTTTTTTGCAGGGTTTGACATGGTTTGTTGCAGGTTTTCATGATTATATACTTGCTTTGGTACATGATGTATGGGATGATATAGAGTATATGCTTGGTTGATATCTTAATGGTTGAGATACATGTTTGTGGCACTTGGTTCATGGTAGAGGCATATCATGAATGATATGACACTTGTTTGAGGCACATGGTTGACATGATGGTAGAGGCATATGGTTGGTACACAGTTGGCACATGTTCTTGGCATATGGTTGATACACTCCATTGATGATATCTTATGGTATATTGTATGGTGTTGATGTACATGGTTGATGTACATCAGTTGTGCATGGTTGAAACATAGTATGGCACATGATGTACATGGTTGATGTTTTGTTCATGATTCTCTATTCATTCTTGACATATAGTTTGCTTCATGATGTATGGTATAACACGAGTTTGATGCATGGACAGGTCCAAGGATCATCATAGGAAGAGAAGATCATTCTTGAGCAGTTGATCTATGTTTCGGTTGAGTAGTAACATTTGCAACAGAAGCAGATTGCAGTGGTAGCATATTTTTCATCCTCCAGAGAATATAGGGGGAGACATACCCACAGGGGGAGTTATCCTTCTTCCCATTATTAGTTGCAACAACATGATTCCAAGAGGAGAGATGGTTGGCAGCCATGCCATCAATATTGCATCATAGTGATACCCCTTGTCCAAAGGGGGATAGATTATTCAGAGGAAGCTCAAAGGCATCCAGATAGGGGGAGAAGCCCCAAGGATATTTCAAGAAGGAAGAGAATCCCAAAGGAGAGAAATACCCTTTTCCATTGATTTCAAAGGGGGAGAGATAGTCATGTTGATGTGGCAAGATGAAAATTGATTAGGAGCGATGATCGTAGAGGGAGAATGAGCATTGCCATGTCCAAATGTTTCCATCAATGATTGGTGTTGACATCAATATTGGTGTTGCCATCAATGCCAAAGGGAGAGATTGTTGTACTACGTTGTAATTGATGTCAAAGGATTGATGTCAAAGGGTTGATGTCAAGTGTTGTAATAGTGATGTGTTTTTATCATTGATATACTCATTATTGGTTATATGGTCATTGATGTAATTGTTTTCAAAGGGTTGATGTCAAGTGGTGTCATAATGATCTGTTGATATTAAATGGATTTGTATCATTGATGTCATGTCATGGTTGATAGGAAGAACCAAATGGATAAACTCCAAACTGGTCCCCTTATGGTGAAATTCCTCATGGGAAGACACTCTTTGATAAAGTTCTCAAAGTGATCCCCTTATGGTGAAATCCCTCATGGGAAGACGCTTTGTGAAGTCTAAATGGTTAGGTGGTTGAGTATCCCACACTAGTACATATTAGAAAAATTGTGACGTTCTATTTGCGATGTTATGGACAAAATTGTCCATACTGTTGAAAAATAGAGGAATTTTTAATTTTTTCTCCATATTGCCTGATAACATCGCTCTTGCGACGTACTACTAAAAATTGTCTCTCTTGCGATGAAGTTCACAGGACGTCGCTCTTGCGACAACGCCAAATTTTTGTTTCACTTGTGACGTTGGTGAAATATTCGTCGCACTTGTGACGTTGTGGACACTAGGTTTTCCCCACCCCAACTGTCACCTAGTATTTGACCAAGTCAACTTTGACTTGGTCAACTATCGTCGAAATTGAGACATTATAAAATCTATAAATATGTTGCATTTTACGGATGTTGTGACAAGTTTTCTATAATAAAGACAACTCAAAAAGGGTATAAGACGGTCTTTTTGGTGAACAAAAAACATGTATTTTTTTTTCAGTATATGTCTGTGGGGAAGAATGTCAGAAAACATTAGAGTTGGGAAAAAAATTAAAGAGAGTGAAAAGGGTGATGGTAAATTTTATTGACCTTTCAAAAATTGTTGTACTAGACATCCTGAAAGAGTTTTAATAGCAACAACTAAAAAACATTGTAGAAAATATGGGCACATGGATGGGGGATCAAATGAATATCATCCCATGGTAATTAGCTATATTCGTCGCATTATCTTTTTAATATTTATTGTATTCTTAAACTTTTATATTGTTTTATACATGCACTAATTTTTCATGATTGTTTGTAATTATAAAGTTAGATGTGCCCCCTAGCTTTATGCACAAAGCACCTAGTAGTAGTAGGAATGATGTTGTACAAGATGAAGAACTTGAAGCAGATAATGAAGATCAAGTTAATGATCCCATGGAAGTAGATGACAATAATAACATAGTTCAAGATGATGGGACAAATCAAATGATCCAATATTTATTCGGTCATCTAGATGAGGATCATGGGGAAAATAGTGATGGTATTTGTGATGAACCTCTGATTGAAAAGGAAAATAAACGAATTTATAAAGGGTCAAGAGAAAACCTTCTCTCCACTACATTGTTGCTGGTGAACTTAAAGGTTACAAATCATTTGTTGAACACTTGTATGAAGAAGATCCTAAGGTATGTAATATGTTTCATCACATCTACGTAAAGGTTGAATTTCCCCCATTTGTTTTAATGTTAATTAATGTGTAAAATAAAAATGCAATATTTACAATTACTATTCTTTACATTAACTATTTATTTTTTATGTTTAAAATTGTTAGGTGAATTTTTGTTACCGTTGTCAAATATTTTACCTCACACATATCGATATTTACATTCCATTATGAAGTACATTGGAATGGAGTATCAAAGTATAGATGCATGTCCTGATGATTATATTATATATTATGGACAACATGCGTCGAAAACAAAATGCCCGGTATGTGGTATCAATAGATATCGAACCGATCAAGTAACAAAAATGGTCCCTCGAAAGGTTCTCTGACATATTCCATAATTCCATGTTTGCAACGACTGTTCAGGTGCCAAAGAATAGCACAATTTATGGATTACCATGCATGAAAGAGAATTGAATATGATTTTCTTCGAATGCCTGCAGATGGTTATTCATTTAAGGAAATTGCTGCAAAATGGCCAGAATTTACAGATGAACCTTGTAATGTTAGGATTTCAATGGAAACTGACGGTGTTAATCCATTTGGAGAGCTTTGGTATGTTTACTCAGTGTGCCCTATTTTAATTATAAACAATAACATTCCTCCTTGGATGTCAATAAAGAGGGAGCACATAATGTTGACAATGATTATTCCAGGTATTTGTTTACATTAATTTTTTTGAATGTAAATTTTTCATTTTTCTCTGTTTTTGCATAACACCTTTTATTTATTTATTTACATATATATACATACCATGGTAGTAATTTCATGTAATTTCAAACAATTAGGTAAGTACCAAGTTAAAGATATGAATGTGTATATTGAGCCTCTTATCAACGAGCTACTAAATTTTTGGGAGGGCATCACCATGTATGACATCTGTAAACCAATTTGGTAGAAGACATTTCAATGTCGTGGAACACTTTTATGGATAATTCATGATGCCCCGAGACTAACACATTTTTGTGGTATGTAACATTCCATATTTCACGCTTGAATAATATATAATTAATTAAATATATCATGCATGTTGTTTAAATAATCATTTTGTATATTAATAATTCATATTAATCCATCTATTGCAGGTCTTCAAACAAAGGGTAAATTTGCATTTCCAGTTTGTGGTCCTAAGATGAAATCTCGTTGATCAAAAAGTTTAGGAAAGGAGGTGTTTGATGAGTATAGACACTTCCTCTCTAAGAACCATAAGTATTGTACTATTGAAAAATATATTTTCAATGGGAAACAAGAGACTGGACTAAAACCACAAAGAATGACACCTCACCTATTGAAGTTGGCATATGATAGAATTAATCCTCGAGGTATGCATTTTGTTTATGTATCGTAAATGGAATCATGTTTTGAAATTTTATTTTAATTATTCAATTTATTTTACTGCATTTGATAAATAGTGTTATGATTTTTTTTATGCTTCATCAATGTCGTCGTCGTGAAGGTAGTAATAATGGGCTTCCACGAGGAATGAAATGTTATCCCACTCAATTCATGAGGTTGAATTACTATGAGGACCTAAAAATAGTTCATTTATTTGATACAATGCATATCGGGAAGAATGTGACAGAAACATTATGGCGAATCATAGATGGAAGGATGGATAAAGAAAAAAATTGTCAAAATTTGTAATGACATTCAGGAAGCCAATCATGCAATGCAAAGTGTGATCCGATAAAATAACTATGGATACCAAAATAACCTTCCATGGTTATTAACATAGCAACAAAGCAATGGTGTAAAATAGGTCATTCAAAAATTTAAATTTCCCACAGATTTTTGTTCAAACATAAAGAATATATTAACAAAGAAAGGTGAATTTGGCGGGGTAAAAACACATGATTGACATACCTTCATTAAGGTAATTAATCATTTTAGTATTCATATTTATATATTGGTCGTATACATTTTTTGAGATTTTTATTTTTTTTTGTCTATTTTTGAACAAGTAATGATTTGTTTTTATTGTTACAGTATGTTCTACCTCTATCTTTCCCAAACGACTTTGACAACAACGTCAAACAAGTTATATATAATATTTGAAAATACATGAGGTAAGTAGCTGCAATATATATGCAACAAAAAAAATTCAATTTTTTGTTGTACTTAATGACATGTGTTTTACTTGTAATGTAATATGTATTATGTTTTGTTGAAACATGTTTTTTTCTTGCGTCATGATCTATAGATGGTTGTCATTGAAATAAATTCATGAAGATGATATAAAGTATTGGAAGAGAGAAATTCCTAAGCTAGTGTGTGAGATGCAGAAGTATCGACCTCCATCATTTTTCAATGCACAAGAACACTACCTCATACACCAAATTGAGGAGATTGAAATGTGTGGACCTGTACACACAAGGTCAATTTAGATGGTGGAGAGGCACTTGAAATCATTGAGGGCTTTGGTTAGACAAATAGCACGTCCTGGGGGTTCTATGGTGGAGGGATATATGGTATATGAATCCATGGTGTATATTAGTCAATATCTTCCTAAATTAGCAGCGCAAGCTATGCATGCAGTGGATTTCATTTGGGATGAAAACTCCATCAAAAAATTTGAAAGGGAGCAATTGTTGGGGAAAGGTACAATGAAGAAAGTGAGAGGTAATTAAATTGTGAATATTTTTAATAAATATAAATTTTCATTTTTTTGTGTATATGATCAAACTCATTTAATATTTATTCTTTCATCATTTATTAATATTTACCATGGTTATAACTAATATTTAATATTGGTGAATTGTGATTTTTTGATTGGTCAGTTGCTCAAGATTGGGATGCACTACATTTATACATTGCAAACAATCTTGATTGGATGAAGGTATGGATTGATAGATGTAAACAACGTCATAGCGGTAGGTTATCATGGAAATAACTATATGAATTGGTTAGATAATCTCGTTGTAATGGAGATTTCGATGTTACATAGAGGGAAATAGATTTAGCATATTGTTTGAAAGATGGAAAGGAAAGCAAATTCACCCATTTTATTCAGTTATTTTATATTATATTAATGTGATTGTAGGTATGTTTTTTTCATATTATACTTTCCAAGTTATATAAATTTGTTTATTATTAATTGACAATGCATATTTTACATGTCTAGCATATTGCGGTTGAAAAACCACAAGGCTATGTGGTGCAATGGTAGTAAATTCCGCATCAAGCAGTTGGATGAAACCATAAAAACTTTTGATAGTCGTATAACTGCAGTATTCCAGGTCACTAATGTTTCCTCTAGGAGTGACAAACGTCCTCGAGAATATGAAAATAGATACTATGGATTTTTGAATGATATAATTGAGTGTGACTTTAATTCCTTCAAATTAGTTTTGTTCGGTGTCAAATGGTATAGGTTACAGATACATGAACATGATGAGGAAATAACAATTATTCAACATACCAACGAATTTTCGATGATTAAAACATCAGTTTTTGAAAAAGAAAATGACCGCTATGTTTTTCCAAGTCAATGTGAACAAGTCTTTTACTCAAATGTTCCAAGTAAGAGGGATTGGTCATTTGTTGTTAGACATGATCCAAGAGGAAGGCCATTAAAGTATATTGTAGATGAAGAAGATGATGTAAAGATAGAGAAAAAGGAATATGGGTCGACAAATGAAGAAGACGAAGAAGATGAACCATGCATAGGAGACAATGTGCTAGTTCTTGATGATGATATCGATGAAGATATGCTCGAAAAATGACATTGATGATGGTGATGATATCATCAATCCTTTCAACATTGTTTCTGAACCAGATGTCGATACATATGTCGAGTTGGATGATCAATAAGAAGATATAGAAGAAGGATGATACAAATTTTGTGTTGGTCGATGTGGTAGGTAACTAGATATTTTAATTTGTATTAATTATTCTCTTTAAATAATTTTTTATGTGGGTTAATTACATGTTTTTAAGTTTTATTTCAATTTTGTTTTGGTAGTTTCTATGCATGATTACTATGTTGCTTTTGTTTATTTTCTATTTTATAGATTGGGTATTGGGGAATTGAGAGTGATGTGGGGGGGGGTGCGCGAGGGTCCATATGACCTTCCACCTTCACATGGTTGGCCTTGTTTAGTAGAGAATAATTTTTTCTTGAAACCAAGAGAAGTTCATTCATTCATATTTATACTCAAAGATCACTCACATACCCACTCTATATATCATCTCATCTTGTCCTCGTTTCATTTTAATTTTATCGGTTCAATTTTAAAGGAAACAACTATTAAAATACATTATACTAGGGCTAGAGTACATTATGGGCAACAATGACCTGTGAATGGGGCCAACGTTGAAATTTTTTCAAAATGGTTCTGTATGCACTAAAATTTGACATGGATAGTCTGTTCACATGCCTTGATGATATGGGAGGGTTTCCAAACTCAAATATCACTCACACACCCACTCTTTATACCCATTGTTTGTGTCGTTCAAAACCAACATCATGCCAATTAGGCCCATGATTTTGGTCATGGTGAGAAGAAGGAGATAGATGATATTTCATATTTAAATAATGATTTTGTACTAATAATCTTTATGGAGCAAAAGAGTACTTAGATGAGAGAAAAAAACAAAGACATAAAATAACTTGAAGCTTCTGCAATTAATCAAGTACTTCTTTATCAACGTTATTGCATGCCCTTGCAGTACTAATAACGAGGGGACATACATATCGGTCATATTTTAAAGGAAACAACTAAAATACATTGTACTAGGGCTAGATTAGTACATGATGGGGAACAATAACCTGTGAATTGGGCCAACATTGAAATTCTTTCAAAATGTTTATGTATGCACTGAAACTTGACATGGATAGACTGTTCGCATTGCCTTGACGATATGGAAGGGTTTCTAGACTCAAATATCACTCACACACCCACTCTATAGATCAACACATCTCGTCCTCATTTCATTTTAATTTTCTCTGTCGAATTTTAAAGGAAACAACTATTAAAAGACATTGTACTAGGGCTAGAGTACATGATGGGCAACAATGACCTGTGAATGGGACCAATGTTGAAATTCACCCACCACAAATGTGACATTTGTGATGGGTGCATTGGAAGTTCCATGACATTTCAAGAGATTTTTGACAAAGATTCTATAAATGGAAATGACAAATGATGACAATGAGACACCCATTATAGTGAACATTGATGCAAACATGGACGATCTCAAATATTATGCGGGGACATAAAACACCCTTAAGTCTTGAAACCCCCCCATACTGTCAAAGCATGTGTCTAATCTAACCATGTCAAATTTTGACGCATACAAACACAAATTGACAAAAATTCAACGTTGGCCCCACTCATTGCTCACTATGCAGGTTCGGTGGAAGAAATTTGTGATGAATGTATTGGAAGTTCCATGTCAAATTTCAAAATAGTTCTGAAAACAATTATATATAAGGGAATGATGAATGATGGCATTGAGACGTGCATGATTAACATTGATGCAAATGTGGATGATATCAAAGATTATCTAGGGACATAAATATACACCCTTGGGTCTTAAAACCCTCCCATACTGTCAAGGCATGTGTCTAGTCGAACCATGTCAAATTTCAATGCATACAGGCACATATTGAAGAAATTTCAACGTTGGCCCCATTCACTACTCACTATGTGGGGTCGGTTCATGACATTTGTGGTGGGTGAATTAGAAGTTCCATGACATTTCAAGAGAGTTCCAGCAAAGATTCTAAAGATGGAAACAACGAATGATGACAATGAGACACCCATTGTGAACATTGTTGCAAACATTGACGATCTTAAAGATTATGTGGGGACATTAGACATCCTTGAGTCTTGAAACCCTCCCATACTGTCAAGGCATGTGTCTAGTATAACCATGTCAAATTTTGATGCATACATGCACATTTTGAATAAATTTCAACATTGGCCCCATTCATTGCTCACTGTGTGAGGTCGATGCAAGATGACATGTTTGATGGGTGTATTGGAAGTGTCATGACATTTCAAGGGAGTTCCGAAAAATATTCTATAGATGGAAATGATGAATGATGACAATGAGACATCCATTATACTGAAAGTTGATGCAAACATGGATGATCTCAAATATTATGCAGGGACATAAAACATCCTTAAGTATCAAAACCCTCCCATACCTTCAAGGCAACTATCTAGTCTAACCATGTCAAATTTCGATGCATACAGGCACAGATTGAAAACATTTCAATGTTGGCCCCGTTCATTGCTCACCGTGAGAGGTCGGTGGAAGAAATTTGTGATGGGTGTATTTTAAGTTCCATGTCAAATTTCAAGATAGTTCTGAAAACAATTATATAGAAGGGAATGAAAAACATTAACAATGAGACGTGCAGGATGAACGTTGATGAAAATGTGGATGATCTCAAATATTATGTGTCCTTGAGTCTTGAAACCCTCCATACTATCAAGGCATGTGTCTAGTCTAACCATATCAAATTTTGACGCATACAAGAACATATTGAAGAAATTTCAACGTTGGGCCCATTCACTACTCACTATGTGGGGTCGGTGCATGAAATTTGTGGTGGGTGAATTGGAAGTTCCACGACATCTCAAGAGATCTCCAACAAATATTCTACAAATGAAAATGACAAATGATGACAATGAGACACATCCATTATGAACATTGATGCAAACATGGATGATCTCAAATATTATGTGGGGACATCAGACATCCTTGAGCCTTGAAACCCTCCCATACCATCAAGGCATGTTTCTAGTCTAACCATGTCGAATTTCGACGCATACATGAACAGTTTGAAGAAATTTCAACATTGGCCCCATTCACTTCTCATTGTGCGAGGTCGATGCAAGATGACATTGGTGATGGGTGTATTGGAAGTGCCATGACATTTCAAGAGAGTTCCGAAAAAGATTATATAGATGGAAATAACAAATGATGACAATGAGACATCCATTATATTGAACGTTGATGAAAACATGGAAGATCTAAAATATTATGCAGGGAAATCAAACATCCTTAAGTCTTGAAACCCTCCCATACCATCAAGGCAATTGTCTAGTCTAACCATGTTGAATTTCAACGCATACGGGAACAAATTGAAAAAATTTCAATGTTGGCCCCGTTCATTACTGACTGTGTAGGTTCGGTGGAAGAAATTTGTGATGGTTATATTGGAAGTTCCATATCAAATTTCAAGATAGTTTTGACAACAATTCTATAGAAGGGAATGATGAGTGATGAAAATGATATGTGCATGATGAACGTTGATGCAAATATGGACGATCTCAAAGATTATGTGGGGACATCATACATCCTTGATTCTTGAAACCATCCCATACCGTCAAGGCATGTGTCTAGTCTAACCATGTCAAATTTTGATGCATACAGACACATATTAAATAAATTTCAACATTGGCCCCATTCACTGCTCACTATGTGAGGTCAGTGCATTACATTTGTGGTGGGTGAATTGAAGCTTCTGCGACATCGACTTGACTTGGTAATTCAATAATCAAACAAAGTGGTTAAATACACTTTAACCAAGAGAACCAACAATAGAGCCAATTAAGTTAATGAAGTCAATTTATTGATGGTTCATCCATTGGGGATGCAAGCCAGGAATCAAACCTACTACAAATTGGCATTGGCAAGAGGAATGAAATTATGATTATGTTCAAAATTATCCAGTTTTTGTTGCTAGTGTTACCCCTCATTTTACATGAGGCCTACACTAGTATTTTTTCACTACTCTTGTGATTTTCATCAGAAAGGTAGTTTTACAAGCTGATCTTTGGATGACGTAGGGGTTGTGATTGCATTTGATGAGACTATTAGCGATGTAGTCATGGATGGCTAGATGATGTTGATGCTCTAGTTGTCTTGGTAATTACTTTTCGTTCATACTAGTAGACTTGGTTGTGGATTCCCTTATATGATCATTATTGGATGGTTGATGATACATGTTGATGTGTGACTCCCTTGATGGAACACTACCCTAGAAATTTTTGGCTAAGCTAATATTGTATTGGAATATTTGTTTTCTTGGAATTCTCCCCTTGATATCACTTGATTTCACATTCATTTAGGTTGATATGGTCTAGCATGGTGTGATTTTAATGAGGTGAATTCCCTTGCTCACGTTGAGGATTCATACACATATTATGGTTTTTTATGACATGTATTACACCCCCATGTCAAGCGTTTCCCTCTTCTACATATTTTTATGCCCTATTACTTGGTGGAGGAGCTTGCCATGGAATGCCCTAGCCTTGTGGGATGATTTCACACTTGTTTAGGTTTTATTTGGATATTAATCATCATCCCATGTGGAGCGCTCACCCTCCTTGCATACATGTTAAGGGATGGTATTATTTACATGTTAACTGATGGTTTTATTTATTGATTGATGAGGGGCCACCCCTTTCTTTATGTATTTATTTTATCATTGAAGGCATTTTAAATGTGTTCTTCATATATAATTTGATACCTTATTTCATGGATCCACTTTCTTGGAACTTGTTTTGAGGAATACATCCACCATTTGAGGCCATTCTGCACTTTTCCATGCTTTGTTTGACGAGATGTTTCTCTTAAAGGTCTCACACTTTCTATCATTGGAGGTTTGAATTAATTCAAACTTATAGTTTGTGGATATGTCCACCTTTGGATGTTACATTTCATACCTTTTATTTCTTGTTGATGGGACATCTCACATTGGGATCATGAGGTTTCATGGTTTTATGTCCTAGATCATGAAGGAAGATGCCCACGTATGGATGTTGCTTGCACTTAGGTTTATGCTTATTATTGAGGACACCCACCTTTATTGGAGTTTTATTGCACTTGCCAACTCACCTTTCGTTTCGTTTGGGCACCTTGCCTTTGGCTCATCTTCTTTCCTAGTGCTCCCTTGTGTGGCCATTTTCATGCCTTTCATGTGGGTGGGAACACATATTTACACTTTAACCAAGAGAATAAAAAAGAGATCCACTTGATTTAATGAAGTCAATTTATTGATGGTTCATCCATTGGGGTTGCAAACTAGGAATCAAACCTACTAGAAATTGGCAATGGCAACAGGCTGGATGAAATTATGATTATGTTCAAAATTATCCAGTTTGTGTTGCTAGTGTTACCCCTCGTTTTACATGAGGCCTACACTAGTATTTTTTCACTACTCTTGTGATTTTCATCACAAAGGTGGGTTTACAATTTGATCTTTGGATGGCCTAGGGGTTGTGATTGCATTTGATGAGACAATTAGAGATGCATTCATGGATGGCTAGATGATGTTGATGCTCTATTTGTCTTGGTAATTGATTTTCATTCATACTAGTAGACTTGGTTGTGGAGTCCCTTATATGATCATTATTGGATGGTTGATGATACATGTTGATGTATGACTCCCTTGATGGAACACTACCCTATCAAATTTTGGCTAAGCTAATATTGTATTGGCATGTTTGTTTGCTTGGAATTCTCCCCTTGATATCATGTGGTTTCACATTCATTTAGGTTGATATGGTCTAGCATGGTATGACAATCATGAGGTGAATTCCCTTGCTCATGTTGAGGATTCATACACATATTATGGTTTTTTATGACATGTATTACACCCTCATGTCGAGCGTTTTCCTCTTCTACATATTTTTATGCCCTATTACTTGGTGGAGGAGCCTACCAT
This sequence comes from Picea engelmannii, assembly GCA_009831015.1. NCBI lineage: Eukaryota > Viridiplantae > Streptophyta > Pinopsida > Pinales > Pinaceae > Picea > Picea engelmannii. Next base: position 287,295 of record ML788554.1, on the reverse strand, counting down.
GGAATTCCCTAGCCTTGTGGGATGATTTCACACGTCTTTAGGTTTTATTTGGATATTACTCATCATCCCATGTGGAACCCTCACCATCTTTGCATACATATTAAGGGATGCTCTTATTTATTGATTGATGAGGGGCCACCCCTTTATTTATGGATTTAGTTTATCATTGAAGGCATTTCACATGTATTCTTCATATATATTTTGATTCCTTATTTCACGGATCCACTTTCTTGGAACTTGTTTTGAGAAAGACATCCACCATATGAGGCCATTCTGCACTTTTCCATGTTTTTTTTGACGAGATGTTTCTCTTGAAGGTCTCACACTTTCTATCATTGGAGTTTTGACTTAATTCAAACTTCTAGTTTGTGGAGATGTCCACCTTTGGATGTTACATTTCATACCTTTTATTTCTTGTTGATGGGACATCTCACATTGGGATCAAGAGGTTTCATGGTTTTATGTCCTATATCTTGAAGGAAGATTCCCACTTATGGATGTTGCTTGCACTTATGTTTATGCTTATTATTGAGGACACCCACCTTCCTTATGTTTATGATTATGTTTATGTGTTGCGTTTGGGAGCCCTATCTCCAGCTTGTCTTCTTGCCTATTGCTCCCTTGTGTGGCCATTTTCGTGCCTTTCATGTGGGTGGGCGCACCTCTTTCCAACTCACCTTATGTTGCATTTGGGCGCTCTACCTTGTTTTTGTTATGATTCCTATATTGGGTGCCCCTCTTCCCAACTCACCTTGCCTTTCCTTTAGGCACCTTGCCTTGTTTTTGTTACGATTCGTCATGTGGCCACCCCTCTTTCCAACTCGCCTTACATTGCATTTGGCCGCCTTGCCTCCTTTTTGTTATGATTCCTCATGTGGGTGCCTCTCTTGCAAACTCACCTTGCATTGCATTTGGGCACCCAACCTTTCCCAGACCATATTGAAAAAGTTATGTCGAAGCCAAAATTTCTCCTTATCTAGCATTCGGCTCGTCTTCTTTCCTAGTGCTCCCTTGTGTGGCATTTTTTGTGCCTTTCATGTGGGTGGGCGCACCTCTTTCCAACTTGTCTTGTGTTGCATTTGGGCACTCTGCCTCGTTTTTGTTATGTTTTATCTTGTGGGTGCCCCTCTTTCCAACTCACCTTGCCTTGCCTTTGGGCACCTTGCCTTGTTTTCGTTATGATTCCTCATGTGGGTGCCCCTCTTGCAAACTCACCCTGCGTTGCATTTGGGCACCCAACCTTGCCCAGGCTGTCTTGAAAAAGTAAAGTCGAAGCCAAAATTTCTTCTTATCCAAAATTCGACTCATAATAGAATCTCCCTTCTTTCCCCACTATATTTGTGTGTTTTTGGTTTAATGTTGATTTTCATGCTTTGGTCTCATTGAATCAATAAAATAGCTCAAAAATGTTTCCATCTTGTTTTAGAAATATATATCTAGGGTTTTTCAATGGAAAAGTAGAGAATATGTGTTTTCTTGTCTTATGTGCAAATCACTTGGAGCTATTCCTCATCCTTATGCTCCTCTAGTTCAAATTTATGTTTGGATGATCCATCAAGGAGAACAGGTTTGTGGGTTTTCCTATTCACTTTTCTCTCTCAAATCCCTAGATTAATTTCTTGTTTTCTTGGGTAGATAAGTAAACTTCATTTTCTTCTTGTATGTCACTAGCATATCAATATACTAGTGGAGACTAGGTATTACTCATAGTACAAACACTCCCATCAACAGGTGTCTAATGAGTGGAATTTTATTATGACCATGTTGAAGTCCTTAGAGTTTGGCTCTTCTTTTTTAGTGTTAAATATTTATTTAATGATGTTTTTTTCTTGTCTCTCCATTAATATATGTATGTATGAACACATAGGAATATTTCCATCCTTTAGATAGGGTTTTCCCTTGACCCTAACCCTATATGTGATTATTGTGGAAGAACTAGGATACTTTTATATATTAAGGTGCTATAAGGCTTCATCAAAGGAATTCTAGTACCCAAGCCTAATATTTTTGGAAAGCCATTTAATGATCAATTTTTGGATAAACCATTCTCCCCCCCCCCCACCAAATTCTTGAAGAGAAATATTCCTAGACACCATGGAGCGACTTTTGAATTTTTTCATCACATATTGGTCCAACAATCAATGGGACAAAAACTGATTCTATGGATATAGTTGGTGTCTACCTCCTAGATAGATTTAAGGCCAAAGGTGGTCTTGGATTTGTCCAAGACAATTTTTCAAATGTTTATGTATACCCTTTGCTTTCTTTAATTATACTAAATAACTTTGGGAGGTGGTCTAAATAGTTGAAAATAAAATTTGGAAATGGATCAATAAACCATGGATTTAGTAGAGAAATTTTAAATCAATATAAAACTACTTTCAACAACCCATGATTTCTATAACCAAATTTAAAAACTATCCCCGCGCCCATTGTCAAGTCTTGATCACCATGTGGAGACAAAACCAGCTCGGCTTGACACTCTTCGCATAGAACATATCCCGATAGGAGCGACCCTTGACACTCTTTGCCTCAAACATATCCCGACATGAGAGAAAGACTAGGAGACACAAGGGACTGTCATCCCTAGCTCGAGAAGAATTGGAGACAGAGGAGACCGCGGTCAGGCCTAGCTCGAGCAACATTGGAGACAGAGGATACCGTCATCCCTAGATCGAGGGACATTAGACACAGAGGATACTGTCATCCCTAGCTCGAGTGACATTGGAGATAGAGGATCCCTAGATCGACCGAAAGAGGATCCCTAGCTCGAGCAATGTCGCCAAAATCAATAAGTTTTTCTCCCTGTTGTCGAGTCATCAACTACATTTCATGCTGGTATCATAGATGTGCATTTATCCCTATTGGTATCATGTTGGTATGACATATGTGAATTTATCCTTGCTACTGAGTCATCAACTGCATAATCCATTAATCCATCTTTCCTGGTTGGGGGAGGCACAAAAGAATATTTCCATCCTTAATAAACCCACTTAAATAATTGACCATTTGACATGATGGTTTATCCCTCAACCATTTTTCCATGCCCTCGATGGAAAGTGAAACCATAATCTATAAACAATCATGGAAATATATTTAGCAGCCTAGGGTTACATTATGAGATGGAACAAAATAGTGATAAAACCCTAGATATTGATAAAAATTGTATGTTTGGTCATAATAAGAGTGAAAACCATGTCAAGATGGCCATTGATGGGGTAAATTTAGCACCAGGGTTTCTATCATTAATGGGGTAAAGGGATCAGGCAACCTCTACAAATTTCAATGAAAAAAACTTAAATAAAATGGTCATGTTTGCTCTCAAAGGAGTTGGGATGGGACTCCACCAACCTAAAATAGTATAGGAAATTCTTGGAAGAAAAAAATAAGCAAACTAATTGGAAAAATAATCTAATGACAAAGAACAACAAGGAGGAAAATATGGAAGGGGAAGTTATAGTGAGAAAACTTACAAAATTGGGGAAGAATTGAAAATTTGGAAGTGAGCTTGTTATTATTTGAAATCCATGATTTTATACTCTCTCATGCCATTGGAAAGGTTATTAAAAGCTAACTATCTTCTTAACTAAATATTACAGGGCCTTAGATATATTTTCCAATTCTTTATCAACCCAAGTCTTGATGTAACCCATCATGGGTCCCATTGGGACCTCCTATTTCATGCTTAAGGAAAATATTTTGTTATGGACTTTGCTTAATTCTATGCATTGCTCTTGAATCAATCAATCAATCCGAGAATTATCAATAACCAAATCACTAAGCCATCATTTTATCTCCTTTTTAGAAAATTTGGTAAATCATTGATTCAAATAGTTGGTCAAATAAATAATTTTGGTGTCAAGGACAAAGGATTTGCTTATCAATTCCTATAGATCCATCAACAACTTTAATATTTTTTCAATTTTAGTTGAAATTGTCTACCTAACCCCCTAAAATAACCCTTGGGATCATTTTGTTGTGGAAGTTATCTTGGGATTGTCTTCAAGTTGTTCATATGGTGTCATAATGGCCAATGGTTACATAAACAATGGTTTAGGAATCAATGTAGATTCCAAATCTGTTATCCTCCTTTTCAACTTGGTGTTTTCCTCTACTTGCTCCAAATTGGATTTAGTTTATCATTGAAGTCATTTCACATGTGTTATTCATATATAATTTGATTCCTTATTTCATGGATCCACTTTCTTGGAACTTGTTTTGATGAATACATCCACCATTTGAGGCCATTCTGCACTTTTCCATGCTTTGTTTGATGAGATGTTTCTCTTGAAGGTATCACACTTTATATCATTGGAGGTTTGAATTAATTCAAACTTCTAGTTTGTGGATATTTCCACCTTTGGATGTTACATTTCATACCTTTTATTTCTTTTTGATGGGACATCTCACATTTGGATCAGGAGGTTTCATGGTTTTATGTCCTAGATGAAGGAAGATGCCCAATTATCCATCATGCCTTCAAAATCATAATAAGTATGGGAATATTGTTTCCTCATGGAGGTTTTTGTTGGAAGAGAGGCAACCATGCACATAAGCAATGATATTAGAAGCAAAATATCCATTTCTCTCTCTCTCATACAACGTATTTCAAAGCACTGTAAGCTTTGTGTTCTTAGATACACGTATTTAAAATCCTTCTGAGATGTGTGTTCTTAGTTATCCCCCCACACATTTATATATATGTCAGTTTTTATATTTGAAATTTTTATGAGAAACAACATTCAAAATCAAAGTCTAGTCCTCTATGTGAAGTGGATCATCCAAGAAGCTTTAAAAACATTTATATATTCTAAATACTTTTAATACCAACACTTAATATGATTATAATCTACATTGATTGGGACATTGCTCAATAATGAGGCAATGATGTATTGAGGGTTAGTTTTTGGGGATAAGGTTTAAAATATTTTAAAGGGATCTCATTGGGATTAAGCTCTTGTAGTGTTTCCTTTCCTCTTAACATGGAATTATTATAATTAGAGTGCAAGGGAAATGATTAAGTCATGTCAATTATCTTATCCATTTGATTATTCCTTTTCATGACCTAAAATGGTTGTGGATGTAATAAATATGTCATCAAGATACATGGTTAGTTTCCATTAACCTCACATGGTGATTGTCATGCCTTTGATATCTGTAGCACCACTAGTAAAATTTGCAACCTTTTACTTGCATGGAACTGTCTTAACCTACATGGTGCATTTTGTTAACATGCACTCTAGGTATTAGTTGATATAATATAAGAGAGCATCAACACATAAGTATACTCAAGAACACGTGTAACACACTGAGACATATAAGAGTTTTTGTCATTGATATCATTTCTTATATGCCAAGTTATGAACCCTTGGATCCTATGTCATTACTATAGCTTTAAATAAGGAAATCATAGGCACAATAAGGCCTTGGAATTTGAACTTTGTGGGGAGATTTTGATGCTTTTGCACGGAGTTTGCTGAATTTTAGTGTTCTTTTATTGTTCTTTTCAGTGTTTGACGTAAACACATTTATTCACAACATGTGGGTTCATGATTAAAAAAAAAACCTTTATGAATGAATTACGTGATAAGATATTGGTAAACAAGGTGAAGCCCTCATGATCCTTATAAGTATTGAAGATGTGTATGGTGGTTTCTATAATCATAAAAGTTTAGTATGTTAGAAATGATGACATTTGATTCAATGTTGTATAGGTGTACAAAGTGAACTATGACATTTGCATGGTATTTTTCAAATTTGGGTCATTTTGCTTCCATTTATCTATATAATTAGTTCATACTTTTTTTCATTAGCAGTGCACACATAGTAATCAATCAAGAAATTATTTCTTTGCTTGAAACTTCTTTCTCCTTCCCATAGCTAGTTTTCATCGAAGTTGAAATTCTTGCATTTCATTTTCCTGTTGCATGGTTTAAAGAGTCGAGTCGAAACGCTATCAGTTTCACAACCACTCCTTTGAGTAAAAACATCCTAAAATCAACTGCTAATTAAAATATATCTAGCAAATTTTCTAGGGCTCTTCAAACCCATCTTAGCTTAGGTGTAGAGCTTTGGAATAGGATTGTGAGAATAACTTTCCAAAGCTACTAAGAAAATATAAAGCTTTGAGTTAGGGAGTGAAATCTAGTTGCTATATCATTGACTTTGGGAAGCCCTTCTAACACAAGGGTCAAGCATGAGGTCGCATTGGGGCCAATAGATTAATCAACCCTGCTTTGTTGGTCTTGGTGTCGACTGTCGACTGTCCCCCCTCTGCTTTGGTATATTAGGTAGTACCATAGAGGCCATAATATTTTAGACTTCCTACCCAAGGTGACAACACAGGGAAGGTGGTGTTGTACATGGGATCGACGTTGGATAGAATCACTCAGACTCCTTGGAGGGTTTCCCACTACTTGGTGAGGTAACTTGCACCAGGACGTTAGTTCATTAAGCAAGTTGTCAACGTAACTTTCCCACCCGTCGAAACTCAGCCCCTTCGGACATCAATCCTGGGATGTTGGATTCCATCACCAACTAGCGCTTCTTTGTGAGAAGGTTTTTTTGCATGCTTGACTCCTAGATTAATTAGCGTGTACTAGATAATAAACATGTGAAAGAGTAACACTATGGTAATCATTATGAGATTATTGTGATACCAACAAGATACTAGCAATGAAGTAGAACCATTGTACTAATTAGTGTTACAACTTGATAGAACAATGCTTATGGATATCCAATTTCATAGACTAAGTTATTGGAGTGATGTTAGTTCTCTTTTTTTTCTCTCTTAAATGTAGGGATTAATTCTTCCCACTTGGTTTGGGACATTTATAACATTGTATCCCCTAAATCTCTTGTGGTCCTTTAATATTGAACTATGGCCTCCTGTTGCATTTCCTTAAAAACCGGGACTAGTTCCACATCTAAAACCATTTAAGGATGTCTTCTCAACACATATTTCAGATTAGTACTTTCAACCCTCACCTACAAGGTCATGGTAAGTTCCTCCTCCTTGTATGTATGGGATTCTATAGATCTACTTTCTCGATTTTGTATCCAAAATCATTATCTTCTCAATTTTATCTTTAGTTTATTCCATTTTTCCTTCCATATTTTCTCTCAAATTTAAGTTTTCATTTCCTCAACTTTTAATTGTGTCCAAATGTTTCACCCTTAAAATTTAAGACCTTTCTTCTAGGGAAGAGACTAATTGTTCATGTTTCTCCAAGGGTATAACTTATCACCTATGAGATTCTACTATAGCTTTCCATTTAATGATTTATACCTATGTTTTCATGATATGTTCCAATAAAACCCATGTGCATATGTCAACAACTCTCATTCCAGTAGGTTCTTGAGTTTCTTTCATACTTGGTATATTTGGTGTAGGGCCCAGTGAAGGAATATGTGTTTGTTTGGCTACATGGGTCTTTGTCCTTTCTCTAAGTTTCTTGATCCTACTAATGTATTCACTTGCTTATAAGGATCATGGTTTATATGGGATGATGATCCTCTTATTTCTAGCAATGTGGTAGCAATGTCCTTAATTATGTCCCATGTTTTTGAAAAATAAGTATCTTTCTCCCATTGAACTATCCTCTCAATTTTCCTTCTTTTATTTTTAGTACTAGTTCCTTGGGGGTTAAGGACCTTATGAACACTCTTATTTTTCATTTTTATCTAAATTTTAGGGTCTACATCTATTTATGTGAAAATCTATAAAGTGTTTCATCACTGGTCTTCAAAAATATTAGGGATGATAGAAACAAATGTGGAATAATTAATTGGTTAAAATAGTAGAAATGTTTCCCACCAAAGTGTTGAAAATGAACAACAAATTAACTTCTAATCAATAAAAATAGTTGTTAGGAATCTCTAAAACTCATATTTATACCTTTTCCTGGGACTATAGTGACATGTACAGAATCCATCGAAACATTTTCAAAAATCACATCTACATCAAGTATGATTCCCTGCCAATAACAAGCCACAAAGGAGAATGAATGTTACACTTAAATACATAGTTAAATATAAACTATAGAAAATTTTATATGTAGGTTTTATATACCCTATATTAGATAGTGAATGGGTTTTTACCTTTGATTATTGTTCCCAATAAAGGAGTAACTAGACAATTTGTGTGGACTATAGGGAACTTAATAAATCCATTAGAAAGGAAATGATTCCACTATATAAGGACTATATGGATAATATTTTTTTAGTAGAATAATTAAGGGATAAGTCTTTCCATCATGCATAATTTTTTTTTATGTGTTTGGTTGGTATTTACATCCTCTTTGTCAAGGTATTCCTGAATTTGTATAGTGTTGGGATACAAATTTTGCATACACTTTGAAAGGAATGTGTCCTTATGTATTTCTTTCAATGATAAAGCATTGTCAAGAGTGATAATAGACTAGATACTAGTTCCAAATACTTCTTGATCATCCACTTGTCCTACCCACAATGGTATTTTAGTTTCAGTAAAATGTTTAGTAGGAGGATATAGAGCGAGTCTCTTTTGGGACAATCCTTAAGAAATTTTCATGTCCCATATTCCATAACCAATGTAAGTATCTATTGTAGCTAACCATGGTCTTCCAATGATGATGAGATTTCCATTAGTGAGTTTATCCTCAGATTACAACATGATAAAGTCTACTAGATATTCCTGGGAGCCTATTGAGATTATCACATCTTATAATATTCCTTCAAGGATGAAAATAGACATGTCTATCAACCAAAGTATAGTGAGTGTGTGTCATAATAATTCTCTCAAATTTAATTGAGGTTTGTCTCCTTGTCATTACATTGATTGTGACCCCTAAATATATCAAGGTATTTTGGATTAAGTACATGATTATGTAGACATCTACTAAAAGGATGACTAGATTAGAATACATAAGGGCCTTACTATCTATATATGGGTTATCACAATCCAATGAAATATTAGTCTTCAATTTAAAACATAAATTATTCAAGCCACAAAACCTACCTTTCTCCCTCCATTCACAAATCAATATCAATTATGGAGATGATATTTACAAGATCTCATTGAACAACATTTAGATCCATTTCCATAGGATATAGATTATTTGGGAGTGAAAATATTCCCTCACATCATGAGATCAACAAGCTACCCTACAACATTAATTGTGGGTGGATCTCTTTTCGTCATTCTAGGTCTCTTGATGCATGGTTCCTTGATAATTTTTTTGTATATGGGCACATATTTGATAGTTTAAAGTATTGTAATTTTGATAGATAGAGTTTTTAGTTAACCTAAGAGTTTAGTTTTAAATTGGTTGTATGTCCTATTTTGTTCAATCCTCTTTAGATAAGGAATTTTTTCTTGGTGCATCTTATTGAAAAGGCAACTAGGTTTCTTCTTGGACATCTAGATTCTAAGTCCTTAGGTGGATTTTATTTCTCTTTCTATCTTTCAACATTATCTAGGAGTTTCTTCTACATTCTCACATTGTATTCACATTGGTTGTATCTTTTAGTCCCATTGACCTACTTTTGTGGTCATTTGTGGACATTAATAACATTACCTTATCTTATCTACATCTCTATCAATTGTTAACAACTGACCATGGATGCCTTTTCAATTTCAACAAGTTGTTTGGGATTGAATCACCCTCTTCCATCTTCATTAGGAATCCACTAAAGTAGGTTGTTCGACTAAAGGAGAAAAGAGCATTGACATTGTCAATGAAAGTACTTTCAAGAGAGACCAAGATCACAATAAGTCAATGAAATATGTTACATGAATCATTTCAAATAAAGATGGTCTAGTTGTAGTATAAAGTTGTTTTGTTTGCATGCTTGAATCCTATATTAATTAGCGTGTGTTATTTGTTCTCCTTAGTTGGCCTTAGGATTGAGTCTGTGTCTAATGGCATCAGTTTCAGGGTCTTCCAACTAGCATCATGTCCTATTACTGCCACTTGTTGGTATGTGTCATTTGACTCCAAACATGCCCCTACAATTCCAAGATAGTATACCAATAGTAATAGAGCATAATACAATTGTGAAATATTAACACTATGGTAATAATTATGAGCTTGTTGTGATACCAACATGATACTAGTAATGAACTAGTGTTACATCTTGATTGACTGATTGTTTCTGTCATTAATGGTGTTATAGAACGTACAAGAAAATAGGTATTTGTCAGATATATCTTCATTGAGTGAGGTAAGTTTAGGTAGAATAGAGGAAAGTGAGACATCTAGTAGGCTTAACAGGCAGAGATTAACTAGAGGTGATAAGATCATAAGAAAATTCCATAGACGCATAGATTTTTTTTCTTGCGAAAGGGGGATCATGTTCTTATGATCATGAGAGCATAGACGACATCGAGGCTCCATTGAGGTATAAACATATAGTGAAATGATGGGTACCCAAGGATCTTCTTGAAATAAACATTGATTTTTGTGTAAACAAAAGTATATACCGGATTGCTCCATCGTCATTACATGGTTTGGGGCTATTTTCCATGGATGTAAAAAAGATATGTTACGACGGATTAAATGAATTGATGGAGTACATCGGACCCTATTATATATACAAATATTGGATACAAATAGTCCAATATACAAAAAGTATGTGAAGATATGGGTTGGCTACAAATTATATACAATTAAAAGACAATTACCAAAATAAAGGAGCAACTATCTATATTGACAGAAGGCCAAAAGAAACAGGGAATATTGCAGGGTTTATAAACAGTACACAACCCATGACCACAAATAAGAGACCCAATTGTGTATTTGAGGGGCATGAAGAAAATTGTGTATTCGCATGTGCAATAAAATCAATAGCTGTAGGGGAACAATTATTGATTGATTACAATTTGAATCGAATACATACACCAAATGTTGTTATTATGGGGGTAGTACATATACTAATTTACCCAACCTATAAGAAATGAATCTTATATTTTATGATTTTCATTATGTTATTTACGATGTTAATCCATTTGTAGAGCTTCAGTCTGTTTACTCAGTGTGGCCTATATTTGTTATCAACAATAACATTCCTCCTTAGATGTCAATAAAGAGGGAGGATTTCTCATACATTTGAATTTATTTCTCATGATAATGATCACAGTTATAATTTTATTGTAATGTGGCAGGTTTAACATGGTAAATCAAAAGCAGCCTCAGAACAAGTAAACGAACAACAATTTTTGAATTCCATTTAATGTGCATTTTATTTCTATGGCGATCAGTTATTTTATTTGTTTACATAACTGAATTATCATTTATTTTATTTGTTTACATAACTGAATTATCATTTATTTTGTTGAATATGTAGTCAGTGGGCCATGATTCTAATGATGGTTCACTCAACGAAAGGGATTTGTATGAATCCCCCGACCCTATGGTTTTAATTAGAAAAAAGATCAATAAAGCAAACAAAGAACTAGCTCACTTGTTAGATATTCTAGATCAAACGCCCAAGGTCGAAGAAAGAATCAAAGAAGTTATGACAAGGATTAAGACATATAAGGTAATAACCATAATTTCAAGTGGTTTTATTGTGATGCCATAAGATCAATTATGAAAGCTTGACTTTTAACTTTTACATTGTCTAAACAACAAAATGTTTTCTTTCTTATATAGATATTTTTGGATCCTATTGACCTCAATGTGCATGGTGTCGGTAGTAGTGGAATTTCACAGATGCCATAGGGTCCCTACACAGGCCCTCGTAAAGCTGCTAGGGCGTAGCTATTTATATCTCCACCTTCCACGCCATTAGGTGGGAGCCACGACATGCACATCGAGGAAGTGACCACACAAGTAGGCTCTGGAGGTGGTAACAGAGTTGAGGCTGATGATTTGACCAAATATATGGTTTCTTTTCCTAAAGCAAGACATGTGACCAGCACATGGACCCTTAAGGGAAAATTTATGGTCAACGAGGAAGGGCTTCCATTAAAGCAAGTTAAAGTCCCAAGTAATTTTAAAAACTTTAATTGTTTCATGTTCTCTATGTAGAAAAATATAAATCATCTAAAGTACTATTTTTAAATTAATAATCATATAATATTTTTGCGTGTAGGGAATAACGATTTTTATAGGTCCTTGGAGAATAAGGCATTGCTGATTTTTGGGCCCACCATACGAGAGAGGTGGAATTCTCAGAATTCCAACCTCGAAAAAGAATTGATGGATTATATTGAAAGCCTTTTTGGTGTAGACACATTTAATAAGACCTTGGCCACCGCCGTAGCTGGCCAATATTTAAAATATACACGAGAAACATATAAGAATTACTTGAAAAAAAAACGATAGGTACGAGCGTCCTCTGATGATTCCAGAGAGGGAGTGGAAGGCCCTCATTGAGGACACAAAAGAGAAGAAATTAAAAGATGAAGGAAAAACACCCTCTGGTACCAGAAGGTAAATTACAATTTCAATTCAATACCTTCAATTTTTTTAGATGTAAATAAAATTGTGGTATATATTAACATACTTGAAACTTTTAATGATAGGTTGAATGACACGTCAAAGGAAACAAAATCAAGGCTTGGCTAGCACAAGCTAGGCCAGGGCGACTACTTGAAGTTGCAGTCACGAATTGTAAGTACCTAAATATCTTATTTGTATTTCCTTAAAATTTTTAGGTAATTGCAATGAATAACATTAAAAATACATACTCTTATGCAATACAAGGTGACAAGTTTGGTACTTAAACCATGGAGGAAGACCTCCAACTTGGTTACAAGTAGGACAATAAAGCTATAGTTGAACATCGAAAAATCTTGGGGCAGTTACCAAGAACCACTTTGCAGGATAAGGTAAATAAATTTCAATCCACATTAACCTTTATTATTAATATAATACAGTCATGTTTGATATCTTTGATAACTTTAATGTTTTACAACTTTGTTTTAATCAGAGGAGCAACACTGTCAACGAACGCACTAGTATTGGAGAGCAGTGCGTTGATAGCAGTTTGCAACCAGAAGATGGTTCTCCCATGCAATCCCATTCCATGGGGGTGCATCCCCACGATGGTGCTACGAACAAGCTGGCATATGACGGTAATATGGTTGTATTTTAATCATATACTTAATAATTTCATAGTTATACATTTTGTACTTCTATTTTTTTTTGCTTATACATTTATGATTGTGCTTATAAAGTTTGTGGTCTCAATGGCATAGAATTTTGTACTTGAGGGTCATACAATTGAAAAGGAGCATGTGGGGGAAACCATTCCAACAGTGTCGACCAGTGCACTAGGTAAATAATGACATTGCAAGTGTTTTTTTTAATATTATTGAACTAGTTCAATGATATTAAAAAACTATCCATCTAAATTTTATATTTTTTTCTTTTGTAGGTGATGCCTCATCACAGTGGTCTCCATTACCCTATGAGTACCCCACGACTAGACATGCTCTGCGTGAGAGGACGCAATCACAATCAGATTTTGAAGAGCACCTAGAGAACGAAGACATAGATATTGATGAAATGCTTATGAACTATAGAGCTAAGAAGAAGAGGTAGTCTAAAAGTACTAAATGATGATGTAAATGAATATTTTAATAACTATTTAATATCAAATTTATTTTCTATGAAATGTTTTTTTTTACTTGTTGGGTCGCCAAAATGTCATTCTTTTACCAATCTTTTACTTCACTTTTCACCATATTCCGCTTTCCTGCAGCCTTACATTAAGACCATTTTCAGGATTACATATGAGTTTAGACCTATTATTTTCCAAAGCATTTATTTTAGTATTTTGAGTGAGTTTATGATTAAATATTGGAAAAATAACATGTTTTCATGTATATGTCAAAGTGGGATGAGTTCTATGATGTTTACAGGTGCATTTTAATACTCCAACCAAGTCATATGATGGAATAGAATAAAGCCTCTTTTCACATCAGTTTCCATACTCTAATTTTTAGATGGAAAGTGATTTAGTGTAGTGTATGATGTTATGGAATAGTTGTTACTTTGGTCTTAGGAGAATTGAGCTCACTCTAAATGGATCAAGGAAACATTTGATTTCATTGTAAACAATTGTGAATATTGGTATGTATATATGTTTGTTTTTGTTGTAAATATTTCAATAGATTTATATGATGGGTATTGGGGAATTGAGAGTTATGTGAGGGGGGGAGGGGCCATAAGAGCTTCTGCCTTCACGTGGTTGGCCCTATTCAGTAGAGAATAATTTATTGGAGTTGTTTAATCTTGGAGCAAACCTCCCTCGATCCAACGGAGCAACAACAAAGTTAATGTTGACTTTGTTGTTGCTCCTTCAAATCAAGGGAGGCAATTTGATCAAATATTAGACGTGTGGATCCAATAAATTATTCTAGAAACCAAGAGGATCTCATTAAAGTATGTTCTGACACTCTCGTAAAAATGCATCTTAGAGTAAATAATGCGCTACAAATATGACTTGTATTGATTTTTTAGATATTTATGGAGGTTGAATGATTTTGGCAGGTACTTTAAGATCTTTCTTCCTCGATTGAGGGAAGCTCAAGACTAACAGAGGGTCATAGAGATGAAGATAAACACACGGGGGCAACCATTCCAACTGTACTGCTGACCATTTCATCAGATCAGGTGTGATTGCTCCTTTCAACATAGTTTATATAGCCATCAATTCTAGTTATGTTTAATGATTATGAAATGTTATGTGATTATTTATTAACGTAGGGTTTGCTATGTGATAATTTATTGAGATATATCATATGTTTAGTACTTGTCTTGTTCTCGCCTTGTATCCAGTAATCGTAGATATGAGTCCATTTATATTGAGTAAAAGAAACCTTGGATTCCTATAGGGATTGATGAAGTGTTAGTTCATACATATACTGCTAGGGGTCCTCCTAGAATAAGGCCAAATGAACTAAGAAAAATTTCCATAAATAGTGTTGTTGTACTATGCCTCCTTTTTTCTAGGCATTGTTTCAGATCATGGAGTATGTATTGTTACCATCCATCCTAATATAAAGATCATCTTCTGCTATGTTTGTTTCATATTTTTCTTGCCATATCTGTTCCCATAGTTCATTTTTACCTTTGAGTCATCTCATGGATACAACAACTTATTAGTGATCTATTTTGAGCCATAAAATAAAGGACTTTCATTAGATGAACTTCTACAATTTTGCTCAAATTTCTTTCTAGATCACTTTAGGCTTATTTATTGGACTTGTTAAGTGAAAACAACTTTTTGTTCATGTTTTCTTACTTGCTTCTCCCAATTTACAACAATAATAAATAATCCGGTTTTAGGTTTCATGACACCCTTCTTCCATTATATAAGGTGTCACGAGTGAAATAATTTTTGGCTTCCACTTAAACCTGGATTTCTCCTTTTGTGAACCAATTTTTGAAAACAAAAGAATGTTAGGTGATCCTTGCATGTTGATCATGAAAACCTAGAAAGTGCTTCAACGATACAATTTTCCTCCTTTACGCAAAGTCACCCGGGATGATAAGTCTTTGTATGAACACAAAGAGATAAAAACGAATCATATCGTGGGGACATACACCCTCTCACTGGATATCCCTTTGTCTTAGCTTCATCCATCATTTCATAAAATCGAAATTGAAGTTATTACACTAAATATATCTGAATTTTAGTCCAAAACGTCAATTTTGGGAGTGGTGTTGAGAGCATTACAAATGTTAAGTTATCAAAAGGGTAAGGTCAATTTTCTTTGGAGGTGTTCTCCATATGTATTCCACATTCCACTCTTCCATGTCCTCCACACTCCACATTCTCCTTTCCCTCCACATCCATTTTCTCCACATTCCTTTTCTTCCACATCCCACTCTTCCACATTCCTTTGCATTCCCTTACTCTACCCTGCATTCTATATTCCTCCCTTTCCCACCTCCACATCCTCCACACTAGTACACATTTTTGCATCCATGCGGACCTCCTCTACTCTCACTCCCTTCAACGTCCTCTCTACATGCCTATCTCCACTCACCCCTGCATCACCCCTATCCCTCTACCTCCACACCCATTTTTCCATGCGAGATACATAGGTGGCCTCCTCCATACCTCCACACTTGTTTTCCTCCGAATATGTTTTATCTATCCTAAGTTTTTTTCCCCTTCCCCTTGCACACATCCCAAGACACCTTTCAACAAACCATAAGCTGACATGTGGCACATCCAACCAAATCATGGCATGTGGATTTATCCTAGCTGGACACTTGGCAAGTATGGTTGGATAATGGCAACTAAGCAATGGCATGGAAAGGTTACTAGGTGGTGCTATGGAAACCAAAAATTACATTAACAACAAGCTACATATGTTTTATGTGGCTCAATATCTTCTACCACACTCTATACTAATAAGTATAAGTAAGAACTCTTCTTTTTAAAGAGCTTAATATTCCCTCCCAAAATGCATGTGGGATAATAGGGTGAATTTTAATCAAAAACTTAGATTGCACAAGGAAACTAATCGACGATGGTTGAGTCTCCATATTTCAAAGACCATATCTTGAGCTCTTTGTGTTGATATTGGGTAAACAAGAACTCATCGGAAAACTAAGAAGGTGAAGAACGATGGTTCTCTCTCTCTCTCTCTCTCTCTC
>ML788554.1:238062-265448 GCA_009831015.1 Picea engelmannii | reverse complement strand
GTCCACCTTACATTGAATGACCTCCACTATTATCACTATGGGCCCTCTGGGCCCCCCCACTACCTCTCTAGCTACCTTACACTACAAGTGAATGAGGTAAACAAAGGATATATAAGGTGAATTTCAGAGGGAAGGTGAAGTAAAGAAGGCCAATATTCAAGGGAGGATAAAACCTTTTGATGATGCTTTCTAAGGTATGTTATTTACAAGTCATCTCACTATTTTTGAAATAACTATTTTTCTAGAAATATTTAGATAGAAAAATATCTAGGCTCTCGAGACAACATATCCAAGTAATTGTGATAAAATTTCATCTTGTGGGTCGTTGTAGTTTGGGCATTACACTCTGTGAAAAATAGGGTTTGTGGCTAGTCCCAGAACTAGTCTAAAACAAGTGTTCTTGGTAAAAATGTCATAACTTATTCATAACAGATCCAAATTCAATGAGAAAAAATGCATTGGTTATAGTACAGTATGTAGTATTTTTTGTACCTTTTTCAGATCTATACAATAAATATTATGTGTGTGGCATGCTCTACAATATCGATCTCTAGAATAATCCATAATTCAAAAAGGTATGCCATTTTTGCTATAACGCCTTTTCTGGGAGGTTCCAAGAAGTGAAACCTAGAGGAATTGCAGAAAAGACACTTAAGCACATTGTTTACCATTTTCATACCTTTATTCATTACAGGTACAAAGTTATCATTGTTGCAAGTTAGGTTCATTTACTAATCCAAAATTAGTCATGTGAGACTAAGTAAAGTTTGATGAAAATGCTAGTCTCTTGGTATTGAAGTTAATGAATGTTTACAGGTCCATGATCACATACACCATGTCTGTTACAGAGTTACATATATGTTTATATTCACATTTTGATTATTAAATTTGGTCATGACATGGTACATGCTTGAGGCTACATAACAATGAGGTTTGGCACATGGTCTTGTGTAAGGGTTTATGGTATTTGGTTTATGGAGAGTATGGTATATTGCTAGAGGTATCTTGTTGTTAACTTGGTGATATTGTGCATATGGTTGAGAGTTGAATTGATGATTTATCTTTGTGAGTATATCAGATTTGGATGATGAGATTGATGAGACAAGTTGAGGTGATAATTTTTTGTGACAACTTGTGTTGTGCATAGTTGACGCACTTGTCTTGGTATAGACTGGTGGTACAGTTTGAAAAATTGTTTTCTGTCTACAAGCTAGGTCTTGTACTTGAGGATTGGATTCCTCTTCTCAGTTGTTGCTGAGATCTGCAGGATGGTTCTTTTGTTGAGAGTTGGTGCTCTCTTTGATTTGTTGCTCATTTTAGTTGGTGTTGATAAACCCCAAGGATTGTAGTTCGTAATACAAAAGAAACTTATACATATATCCGGTGTTCATTGTGTTATTTATTGTGATGGTGAATAGTTATTTATTGTTAATATATGTCATTGAGATATGTTTACATTCAAACAACTAAGTGTGAATAGAATTAATGAGTAATTATGTTGTGAATGGTGATGGATAACTAAATTTTTGTAATAAGTTGTAAAAATAGCCTCACATTGATTCACCCCCCCCCCCTCTTAGTGTGGTTGATGTGTTCAATAGTGTAACATTCAATGCAAGAAACATGAACTACTCTTTGAATGCAAAAGGTGTTTGGTATATGAGTCAAATAAACTATAAGATACATGATTAAAATGCAATTTACTTTGCTTTAAAATGAAATCTAAAAAATGCTCCACCCACTAACTATAATGCAAGAATTATTGGTTTTTTTAAATGCAATGTTTTCTGCTTCCTTACTTTCAATAAAATATTTCAATGTTGAGGTAAAGGATTACAAAGAAAAAAATTGAAACAAAACATGCACTCAAGCAAGAACTGAAAGAATCCAAATGTCAGAATGCTTCTAACACAAGTTCAAACAAGAACCCAAATCTGTAAAAAGAGAAGGGAAGTCACTTTTTGAAAACCTCAAAAGAAAAAATGAATAATCAATGTAAAGTTGCAACAAGGCCATAGATTTCAGTACTAACAAACCAGAAACTCAACAACAAAGTGGTCAAACATTTCAGTAAACCCTCAAGGGATCAAAAGTTTTCCCAAGAGAACAGAGCACAAAATTCAATAACAAGGCTTGACGCAACCTATACAAGGGAAACACTTGGAAATTCTAGGAATGGAAATGAAAAAAGTTTGAAAACTTGTAAATAACAAATATCAAATTGTTGACAATAAAGATTGTGCCAAAGGATCGGGTTAACCTTGGAAACTATGAACTTTTCACAATTTGATAAGAGATAATAACTCAAAAGAGGCAAAAAAGTGATAAACACAAACCTTTCAATCAAACAAACTCATAACCAATCATAAAAGACTCTAAGTTAAAGCTCTGAATCAAGAATCTAAGAAGAAAGAGGCAAAATGAGCTGAAAACTGACCCAGCAAGGAGATCAATGCTCATGTAATAAGGAATATAGGGTGTTGAATAGAGGTAAATGCTCCCCAAAACACTCACATGGAGTGTTGATTATGGTTTTCAACACTCTGCAGGCCACTATAGAGGAGTGTTGAAACCTAGAAATGGTTGAAAAAACACCAAAATTTTCCCAGATTCAACAAAGAACATGCTATTGATTTTGTATACTTCCCAATGAAGATGAGGGAAAATGAAGAGTTCAAATAATAAGAAAATAAACAGAAATGTCAAGCAAGAAACAAAATTCAAGAGAGGTATAAACCTAGAAAAACATCAAAGTTCTTCCCATTGGAGTCGCCATTTTTCTGTTGTGGTGAATCTCCCTACTGATAGGTGAAATCCCCCTTGGATAGGGTTTCCTTCGATCCAAGATAGAAGGAAAATAAATGGACACTAACTTCCCCTTAAGACTAATTTATATATTCATTAATGAAATCAAAAGAAAGAGAGAAATATGAAAAAGTAAATGGCTTGCCTCTTTCCTCTAGGTTGTCCTCGTTGCTCCAATTGTTGAACTTGATCTCCAAGCTTCGAGTATGGAAGTATCCCTCTTGCAAGAGATGAGACAATCCTATTCTAGTACTATATATTGTTAGATGAAAGTAGATTTATCTATGTTGAACTTAAACAAGACAAAGATAAACATTCATGAAATGAACAATGGAGACATTAAGAGAAATAGGCCAAGTTATATATTAAAAGTGGAAATAAATGGAATATTTGCAACCTCAATGAGCAATTCCTCCAAGCTCTCCTTTTTCCAACCCCTTCACGCCACAATACTATAGGTATGATTCTATGAACTACTTCCTCACAAGATCAAAGGTTTGATATTCCCAAGTTCCCCCCTTTTCACCTTGGAATACACTCATTATATAGGAGTTGGAGGCTTAACTACCATGGAGAAGATAACTCACTAGATCCACTAAATTGGGATCTCCAATATTTTTAGGGAGAAAATATCTCTCAAGTATTTTAGGGAGGAAATATCTCTCAAGATACATCAAATTAGGATATTGGTTTGATAAAATCTCTAAACCATCCATGAGACTCTCAACTTCTCCTTGATATTAGTAAACTATATGTGAGGTGGATTCTCACACTCAATTGATTTCCTTTTTTCAATAAAAATGAATAATACATGTGCACATAGTATTTTGACATTCATATGATAAATTTCTCCCCCAACATGTCTAGGGATCATAACAAACACTCCCTCACTTAGATGTGCAAATATGTGTGTAACAAAGACCCATAGGAACACATTTGTTTATGTGAGCAATGCTGGATGATGAAGTAGATTCCTAGAGCACAGTGAGTTCATGGGTTTTTCCATACTATGGATATGGTGCCTAAGAGTTAGTACATACAAGAAGAGATGAGAAGGAAAACTAGAGAATCAAAGCATATGAGCCAACAGTTTTGTGCAAAGTTCAAGTTTACATCAGAAGTTCCTATGCAGAGGGATATTTTGTTAAGAATCAAGAGATTTATTTTCCATTCACAACCTAGGGACACCACAAAAAGTTGTCTATGCATACCATAAGCCAATGGAAAAATATAAGGAGACGATATACTATTAGAAGGTGGATAGTGACAACATGTGGGGATGACCCTTAGAGCTTATAGATCAATGAAACCAAGGGTGAGTGCACAGTTCAAGGAAAGGCCTCCAATAGAATTGCACCATACTGTACATGACCATTGAAAACAAAGAAACACAATAGAGGAATAGAGGAAGCACCGAAGATGACGATAATTGGTGATTCTTTGGATTAGGAAACAATGGTGCAAGTGGTATACTTGTTGAAAGAATGTGAAGACCTATTTTCAAGGATTTTTTGGAGATGAAGATTCAATTGAATCCAGATGTGAAGCCAATCAAGAAAATACCATATTGGCTGAACTTGAAGTACAAAGAAAAAGTGTGCAAAGAGTTGGATATAATGCTAGAGGAAGGGATCATTTTCCCTATGGAGGAGTCACACTAGATCAACCTGATGGTGGTGCAATCAAATAAGATGGGTGATCTAAGAATTTGTGTAGATCTGTGTAGCTTAAATGTAGCATGTGTACACAATCCCTTTATTACACCATTTACAGATGAAGTGTTGGAGAACATGGGTGGGTGCGAAGATTACTCATTCACGAATGGATTTTCAGGATACTACCATGTGCGGATCACAGAAGAAGACAAACCAAGACAACATTTTCCACAAAGTGTGGCTCATTTTCTTACACCGTGATGCCATTTGGCCCAAAGAATGTGCCTATGGTGTTCCCTAAGATTTTTTTCATAGCTATTAAAAATTTCATGCATAAATTTATGGAAGTATACTTAGATGATTGGATAGTGTTCAACCTTCTCAAGGAGCATTTGTAGGTACTACAGTTGATGTTGGATAGATACAAGTAGTTACATATCTCTTTAAACCTGAAAAATGCATCTTTTGTACATCATTTGAGACTCTATTGGGACATGTCATCTACAAGTAAGTCATATCAGTCGATTAAGCGAAGATTGTAGTGATTGTGGACATGTTATCCCCAACCTTCATAAGCGAGTTGTGCACAACCTTGGGACATACATGGTATTACAAACGGTTCATTTGGAGCTATGAAAATGTTGGTGTTCCATTGGAAAATCTATTTTGCAAGGATACCAAGTATTTCTAGACACATTAACGTTAGGAGGTGTTGGACACATCGAAAGAGAGATTAGTGACTGCGTCGATTCTTATATTTACCGATTGGACCAAAATCTTCCACGTACATGTGGATGCGTCATCCCTTGCACTTGGCACAGTGTTCACACAATGAGGAGAAAACAAGATTGATCATCCGGTATACTTTTTCAGCAAAAAGTTGTCCAATTCCGAAAAGAACTATAAGACCACAGAGCGTGAAGGACTGGCGATAGTCTACACCTTGTAAAAATTTAGACACTACTTACTCATCCCTCCCTTCAAGTTTTTCATCGATCATTCAACACTCAAATACTTGGTGAATAGGCTAGTGTTTGGGGGTAGTATATGACAGTGGTTACTACTCTCCTAAGAATTTGTGTTTGAAGTGGTAGTGAAACTTGGAAAACACGATGTGGGGCATGATCATCTCTCAAGGATAAAGTCAGGGGAAGTTGGAGGTAATATGGATGATGAGTTACTTGACGCAAAAATATTCATCATGGAAGCAATGTCAAATCAACTTGAAAATATTGAAACATACCTTACAACAAGTAAGGCACCAAAAGAGCACACATAAGCACATCATCAACATCTGGTAACCCGAAATGCCAATTACCAATTGATTGCGGGGAAATTATACAAACTTGGCGTCAATAGGATCCTCTGCAGACATGTTTTGGAGCATGAGAGTGACATGGTGTTCTATGAGGTGCATGAAGGCATTTCTTGTGGACATAATGCAGGGAAAGAAACTGAAGGAAAATTGTTGCGTGCAGGATTATGGTGGTCATCGCTATTTGAAGAATCAAAGGATTATTGTAAGTGTTGCAGTTTTTTCTAATAGATCAGGAAGCCATCAAGGAAATATGAATTTCCCCTCTTTCTCATCATTGTGCTCAAGCCATTTTAGAAGAGAGCAATTGAATTTGTAGGGTATATCAATCCCCCAACGCACAGAACTGGTGTGCGGTATATTATCACTGCGATGAAATACTTGACCCACTGGGAAAAGGTTGTGTTGGTAAAGGATTGTACAGTCGAAACGACCATGAGATTTATTTTTAATAATATTATCACCATGTTTATATGACCAAAGATATCGATGATTAATCAAGGCGTGTAATTCTTGAATGATACCATCTATGCACTAACTTAGGATTTCATGATCCATCATCATAAGATCACATGATATCATCCGCAGGCCAATGGCACTATTGAAGCATTCAACAAGATATGGACCCTACACTAACCAAGGTATGCAATGTACAGTGTGACGATTGGGATCAACAAATTACAACAATTTTTGGGGAATATAGAACTACCTCCAAGAGATTGACTAAACACACACCATTCATGTTAGTCTATGTAAAAGAAACAATGACTCCATTAGAATTTGTGGTACCAAGTCTCAAAACTATAGTTGCAACACAAATGTCAAATTATCAGTCATTACAAATATGGTTGGATGAGTTATTAGAATTGTAAGATGACCAATTTATAGCAAGACGCAACCAGATGGTGGAAAAACAAAGATAGAAGGCCTGATATGATCATAACATTTGGTGCAAGACTTTACAACCGAGATATTTGGTTTCAATGTATGATAGCAATTTTTTGAAGCACCTGGGTAAGTTGTGCATGCACTGGTAAAGACCCTTTAGAATCATGTATATCAGTGGGGTAGGTGCAACAAAGCTAGCAATGCTCCAAGGTCATCCCCTTAAAGGATTGACCAATGGAAGTTGGATGAAGGCATATTATGGCCCGTAGGGGTCGGATGCACCTTGAATTGAGGAAGTTTCAGTGTTAGCATAAAGTAGGAGTTAGGTAGGTAGGATTAAAGGCAATTAGAAGTACACAATGATTAGTAGGATGGGACACATCTAGGTAATCCATGAGACAAGACAAGTCATACCCATGCATATTTAGAATATTTTCAAAACTTTATAGGTTAAATGCTAGAGTAAAAGAGAAAGGACATGACCATTGGAGGGAAATTGGACAATAGGACCTATGGGTGAATAAGGCAGTAGGTAGATAGGAATTTAGAGTGAGGATAGGGCATGACCGTAAGGGGAATGAGAATAGTTAAACAAGCATTTACCAAAATGTGTGTCAATGATTATAGTAGTACAATGTATCACTTATTATCATTAACAACAAGCACATTTATGCATGGAAAACTAGGGAAGTATAGGTGATGGAAGGAAGTTACCACATGGGTATTTAACATCCCCACTACACTAGTACACGACTATTTCATAGAGAGAAAAGAGTCGAGTGTAGAGCGACCATAAAGCCAATAGAAGTGTAGTTTTTAGTGGGTTTGCATTGAGTATTTAGTGTGCAATTTCCTCCTCCAACAAGACACTTGTGTGAAAAAAAATGAAAGCGGTAAATGAATCACAGATGCCAGTGGTGGAAATACTGAAAAATATGCACCTTAGAGGACCCATCTTGGGCAAGGTTCCCAGACTAAAGTTCACCAATTAAAACATCTAGGATGAAGAAAAATTTGCTAAAATGAAATTCGAAGCATACGTAGATATCATCAAACTGGTAGAGGGAAAACAAAAGGTAGTCCCAAAGTCATGGGCCAAGCCCATATACAAGTTAGGGATTATGACCTTACTAGACACTCCCTATTTTGGGCACAACTAGTACATCAATGCATGCATTTGATTTTTACTCAACAAGTTACATGGGGGCTTCCTTTAGCTAGACCACTCATATCAAATCAATGTAAACACCATCCATGTAGTCTCAGGGCCTTCCCAAAGCTAGGGAGGATCCCATGGATGTAATATTAACACAAGATGCCAAGTAAGAATAAATTTACCAAATTATGGAATTCACAGATAAATGAGAGGAGCAATTATTTATGTTATCAATGATGACTGTGTTCATTTCACTACGCATACACTTGCCTGCAAGATTATGTGAAAGTGCAGAAAGGATGAGTTCCGCCTTGGGGTAATCTTGGCAGTAGACTAATGTGTCTAAGGAATCAAGATGATTTGGGACATATATCTTATGAACGAGTTCATCTAGGATTTTGTGGGCATGGAATACCTTAGAAAGGAGTTCCATTCTAGTTGGGTGTTACTTTTTCTCGAGATGATAATATGGAAGCCACCACCAAGCTAGGAATATAGCACACCAATGAATTCATCATTCCTCACACCAAATTTCAATTAGATATAATACAGTTAGGACATAAATGAGCAGTGTGAGAGAATCATAGAATTTCAATGATGTTACACTTAAATGATCTGGGAAATTGTGGAAGCCTTACGTGTGCCATAGATATTAATGGACATGTATGAGGATTACTTCATTTTTTAAGATGATTTTAATAATGTATTCATCATCCCCTTGGTAGATTTACAAATTCCTTTCAAAGTGTTATTGTTTTCCATTACTGACTAGGACATTCTAGAAATTGTTGCGCAATAGCTAGAGTCATTGCAACCTACGCCCAACATGGAGGTAGAAATTTTGGAAACATGGAATAAGAGAAAGAAGGAATGCATGAACAAAGTGATTGAAAAATGACTGGAGGATCAAAGGAAATGAGTGCGCCCAAGAACTAAGGAAAATACACATGTAAAGCACAAGTGGTAAATGATGGCACCAAGCCCAACATTAGGGTCTAGCTCACAAGGGCGCACATCCATTATGTCATAGTTTCTCAACACTGCACCGGTTGTGGAAGAAACCCCATTGAAAATGATAGTCAATACCATTAGACGTAGGGTATTGACAAGATAGGAAGAGGGACAAGACATAGGAAACAACAACCCAAAACAAGGGTTGGGATACTTCACTACACCCATTCAAAGCATTGTCAAGGTGGCCCAAACTAACTTAGAAGTGAAACAACTCCTACATTAGGAGTCATCACAACAAATGGGCAATTTGCGTTGTGCACTCCAAATAGCTACATGGTCGGCTAACCCTAAGTCTCATAACACATGGCCACATGTATCACCTCTTGCACTACCTCACCACACCTCAATGTTAGAAAAAATAGGATCACAGAGAAATAAAATAAAACAAATGCATAAATAAAATACAAAATATACACAATACAATAGAGACACAGATATATGTGGTTCACCTAGTGTGGGCTATGTCCACTAGAGAAATTTCTAGGTCCTTCCTTTTTATTATCCAGCAAAATGAAGGGATACAACCTACAACACACCCACGGTAACTTCATCTTCTTTCTCTCAAAGTATCCTCTCTCATAATACAATATTTGAATACAATATTCGCAATAATCCCCATCCGCAATACAATTCCCTCATAAGAGAGGGTTTCCTTCTAGGGAAAAAAACCCTAAAATAACTTCTACCATCACACCTGCGACCTTATAATGAATGGTCCGGATTGACTACGAAATCACAATATTTTACAAGGCAATTTTTCCCAATATTTCACTTCGAGGGCACTGCCCCTGAATCCCCCACCAGGGGGAGACTACAAAAATTATCACCGCCCCCCATCGACCCCCTGGCGACAGTTGTGGGGGGGGGGGAATCCCCCCCACACCCCCCCCTTAGGGAATGGGGTCCAAGCATGGCTTAAACAAACCTATGAATTAAGAAGATAATCAGACTCCACAACCAACACTTAACACACATAAGAGATTTCTTGCGGATAAACCCATTGGCCTTGACATCCTTTGATGCATCCACTAGCTCTGAACCACAACAACCATGACCATATGCAAAGATGGACTTGGTGCAGGTACCCTCACAAGACCTACAAGTATTTATGGCTGAAATAATGAATGAATTGGGAGATAGGCATGGTGCACTCAACCATTCATATACATAGTTGCAATAAAAAAGAATAAGAAATATAAAGTTTCCCACTAGGAAACCCAACAAAGACATAGGTAGGAGTTTGTTGCACACATGTCCATCCAAGAACACCATGAATCAGAGGTCGTTTCACATAGATTGTTGATCAACACAATAGATGAAGTATATGCTCAGGTCCCCAGCACAGTTTTGGAAACTTTTGATCTCCCAACGCAAACCAAAGTTAGCAAGGTGAAGGAAATTTTCCAACACCTTCAGGCCCAGAAAATGAACCTTTAGAAAAAATAAAGAGCACCCCATGATCAAAGTAGGGGGGGTTGCAGTATAATATCATTGTCAAAAAAAATATGTTGCATCAAGGAAACATGGGCATGGAAGGATTCTTGAGAATCATTGATTACATTCTCCATCTCTAGACTTGCCTGCAAAATTCCCCTAAAATCAACACAATTGAAGATCGCATATGTGCAAGTGAGGCATAAATCAATTAGAAGAAGTACGTGTTGACCTCCCTTCCACCCACAGAGTGCAAGGGGGCCATGAAAGATGTAGCTGGCCTTCACTGACAAACATCGAGAGACATTGTGTTGGAAGAAAAAGAGCAATCCCAACAACACCACTATGCACTCGCAAATGTGCATGCAAGGGCAGCCCCAATGTTAGAGCTAGGTGCACAAATTAAGAAGATGGCTAGGTTGAACACATTGGAAAAGGTTACAATTTTGCAACAAAATGAAGGAACTAATGGATATTTTTTATCAGACAGATTTTGAGTTCTATAAATTCATCATTGAACTAATAAAGAAGGTGCCATCCATTTCCAACATCACATCATAATGAAGTTCGTTGATTTGAGGATGAGCCAACTAATAGTGTTGGGGGCCAATTGGCACTAGGCTTTGTAAAATACCATGTGCATGCCACAAGTTCTACACAACGTGTGTTCCATGAGTTTTGTACCACATAGTGCCAAGATTCAACGCGTACATCAACCAATTTTATACAACGTGTGCAAACTAGTGGTGCATTGCACACAAGGAGTTGCAAATAACGTGTGCATATCAAATCCTCAAAGATCATAGTAATGATTGTAATCATTTTTGTAATCGATTGATTGTTTGTGATCGAGGTTGCTGGTGAGATGGAAAGTTTGTTATGATTTCCACGCTCCTGTAGAGATATAAGGAATGGATGCGAACATGTGAAGAGGGATCTTTTCATTAGTCTATTTGTGGTTGGTTTATGGTGAACTTATTATTTATTGTTATTGTAGAGCTGTAAGTAGAATATGAGAGAGAAAGTAGACCGAGATCTAAGTTTCAGGTCTCTGGTCTCAGTGCAAGCTACGACCCTCCATGTATATTAATGTTTATCTGTGATTAATGAATGAAGGTCAGAGGCCCACTTGATATTCTATCACGAGTTATGTTCTGGATGAATTCTTGTTATGTATGGTATCATGTGCATCACTTATAATGATATTATTATTATTGTAACAAGAAGGGTGCCAGGTCTCTCATATAAATAGAGAAGCACTTCTCATTTGTAATTCATTGCTACTTGTGGAGATATATCACTATTTTTCTACTTCTACTTTCTCTCTTATGAAGAATGCTATGGATGGTTAGTTAGAGTGATATTTTGTAGGATATATGCTTGCAGATTCTTTGCTACGTCATGTATGATCATTTTTAGGGTTTTAATGGATGAAACAATTATTGAGTAAGTGGTATCCTTTCATCTTGTGGTTATTTTTATGAATGAAATGAAGTGTAATTTTGTTTCTCCAGTGTTGGTTGAGCATTCTCTTGGATTATTCTTGAACTCACCCTTCTTATCAAAGCTCTTGGAAGGTTACTAGTGAAGAACCATCCCTTAATTTATCCTTAAACTTTTAGGAGGATCTCCCAGGTTTAGTAGTGAACAACCTCTAGGTATCACCCTAAAAAATCCACTTGTTTCTCTCCAAAGGGATCCTTAATTGATTCCATATGCCCAAAAATATAGTAGGAACTAGTCACTCTCCTAATAGTCAATCATTATTTTCTGAATTATACTCTCTTTTTTTTGTTTTAGGGTTAATTTAGGGCTTTGTTACAAAAAAATTTCATTTTCAGCCATAAATAACCTAGACGTTTTGGCTTTTATGCATATTGTTGACCTAATGATCTGAAAATGAAAAAGGATTGTGTGTACAAATTTTGCAAGCGAAATTTTTATGTGTCTTAGGCAATTGGATCAATTTTTGCAAGCACATAAACTTAATTATTTTTTACATAACATGAATACCATAAACAATCAGAAACAACCATCAAAAGTAATCACATAACACAACAAAATGATAAAGGATTTCACCCCTCTCTTGGGCTACATATCCGGGTCCAGCATCCAATGGATCATTTTAATTATATGATCAAAGTTTCAAAATCAGTTCTTTAAAATGATCATAATGCAAAATAGATGGCTTCAATGGCTCCAAAATGTCCAAAAACCCCTAGCTGGGCTCTTCATGCACCTGGTTTGGCCAAAAACTAAGAAAAATACACTCCCTGAAATTTTTTCCCCAATAGAATGTTGTACCTGCTCGCCAAAACACAACTCTATCCAACTGAACCTAGCTACGAGCATTTTTTGTGCCAAAACCCAACACTACATGTGTTCTCAAATCTTGTGTGCAATTGTCGCACTGTTAGCGCGCCAAGCGCCTTAGCCGGTGGAGGTTGTGGTAGTGTGGCCCCCCATGTGGCTAGGCACCAACCTAGATCCCCACACCCATATGGATGACCATTGGAACCTTCGTGCGTTAGTCGTATGGAAAGGCTACGGTGTAGTGACCAGGGTTGGGGCTAAGCTCGGACCCTTTCTTCGCCCGGATGAACCATTAATCAAACTTAAATATAAAGTTTAAGGCATAGGGGTTAAGAAACAACCATGGGTCGGGATGGTAGAATGGCCTTTGCAAAGCCTTTTCCACTGTCGAAGGTCCCGGTTTTAACCCCCACAGACTCCAACAAACTTTTAAACCTCAAACCAATTACAGGGTGCCACGTGGCAGCCCCTGGTTGAGCCACATGGCACCTTTCCATTCGCATGTACACTAACACATGTCGACCACTGGTTGGTACATGTCAACACTTGCATGGTCAACTTTCCATGTCAACACTTATGCAGTCAACATAACACGTCATTGGTATGGTCAACTGACACGTGGACTGTACGGATTGCACAGTCAACATTTTTTTGCATGTTTTGAAAAGTGGACGAAACACGATATCTCATCCATACAGACTCTATTTAAGTCATTTCAAGTTGCATTGGGATCATGAGGATGTGATCTACGCAATGAAACTATTTTCGAGAAATTTCAAGAACTTTTATTTTTGAGCATTTTTTGATCCCCTGCATCACTCCTCCCCATTGGGAAGCTTTTGGACCTCCAAAAGACTACTTTAAGTCAATCTGGAGATGAGGGTACAATTGCCTCACCTTTCCAACCTCAATCCATTTAGCTTTGCTTGGATTTGTTCCCTTAATACCAACACGAAGGTATTCCACATTCCCTCGTTTTGAAGTTCTTATCTTTCTGTCAAGGATTGTGTCCTCATGAAATTCTGAAAGATATTCTGGCTATAAGTCATCTATGGAAGGAATCTGAACATGATCTCCTTAATCGTCAATCAAAGGAGGCTCATACAATCTCAAATTATCAACAATAACAACTACATACATTTGCATATAAAGAGGAAAATCCAAACGAAAGGCATTGTTACCAATCTTTTCAAGAATCTTGAAAGGTCCATATCTAATTGGTTTCAGTTTTTTACCTTCTCCTTCAAGCCTCTCCTTGTTAATGTAAATCCAAACTTCATCTCCAACTTGGAAACTGTGATCAACATGATGCTTGTCATGTCTTGTCTTGTACTTGGCTTGGCTCTTTTCCAATTGTTCTTGTACCATTTGATGCACCAACTGAATTTGTTCAATGAACTTATTTGCTCTATCAATGTCATAATGACCATCAATAACAATATCCTTCCCAAAGATAAAATCTAAAGGATATTTTGGAAAATAACCAAAACATGCCTCAAATGGAGATGTTTGAGTTGATGAATGCTTAGCCTGGTTATAAGCATGTTGAATGTAGTGTAGGTGCTCATCCCAATGATTAGGATGTTTGCTGCAATAACCACAAAGAAGATGTACTACCATTCTATTCACCACTTTTGTTTGACCATCAGTTTGTGGATGAAATGTTGTGCTCTCTTTCAGTTTGGTTTCCATGAGTGCCCATAAGCTTGACCAAAAGTTCCCAATAAATCAAGAATCTCGATCATGAATAATGGATTTGGGCAACCCAAAATGTACCCAAACATGCTGAAAGAACATTTGTGTTGCTTGTTTAGTTGTAACCTGCTTCTTACAAGGCATAAAAATACACATTTTGCTGAAATGGTCAACCACAACATAAAGATAATCATGATTGTTTTTAGACATAGGTAATCCTCCTACAAAGTCCATGGAAATGATTTCCCAAGGACGACAAGGAACCGGAAGTGGAGTATACAATCCTAATTTTTTGTTGCTAGGATTACTTGTAGAACATAAAGAACATCCTCTTGCATATCTTGAAACACTTTCATTCATTTTAGGCCCATAGCAATACCTTTGCAAATTAGCCATCGTCTTTCCTACACCAAAGTGGCCAGCAATAAGAGAAGAATGTGCTTCCCTTATGACATTGACTCTTTCACCCTATGGAATACATAGATTTCCAAGATGATAAAAAATCTTATCATGCACATGGTAATCCAATTCCCAACTTGGTTAGAATGACACAAAGTTGCATAAACCTCTTTAAAATCAACATCTAAAGCATATTGTTCAACATAGCTCTCATGCATGGTAGAATTATGCTTAAGAATAACTAAAGCACTAACAATAGGCCTATAAAGAATATCATCAACTTTGTTATAAATTCCTTTCTTATACCTGATAACCAAGTGGAATTGTTGTAGGAAACCCATCCATCTGAAGTGCCTTTCTTTTTGTAGCTTTGTTTGTGATTGTAAGTATTGCAATAGTTGATGATATGTGTGAATAATAGTTTCTTTTCTCAACAAATAATGTTTCCATTTTTTCACACTTTGCACCAATGCATACAACTCCTTATCATATGTAGGATAATTAATCACAACACCATTAAAAGTTACATAATGAAAACAAATGGGATTACCATGTTGCAACAAGACTTCTCCCATTGCATAGTTACTTCCATCTATTTGTATCTCAATTGGCTGTCTCAAATCAGGAAGTGCAAGAACTGGAGTTGAACTAATATTCTCCTTCAATGCATCAAAAGATTTTTGTTGCTTACCTCCCCATTGGAAAACTTGCTTGATTCTTGTCACTATATGTAATGGATCTGCAATTGAAGAGAAGATAGCAATAAACTTTCTCCAATATTGGGTTTCTCCCAAAAATATTCTTACCTCTATCACATTGTTGGGCTTGGTCCAATTCAAAATGACTTTGACCTTGTAAGGATCTATTTTCACTTCTCCTCCTCCAACAATATGTCCCAAGTAAATAAGTGAGGCCTTTCCAAACTCACATTTAGACATATTCAAAAACAAATTTTCTTTCTTCAAGACATCTAAAACTTGCTTTACATGCCCAACATGCTCTTCACGAGATTTTCTAGTATCAATGTGTCATCCAAGTAGAAAATCACACAATCATCAAGAAAAGGCCTTAAAACATCATTCATAACTCTCATGAATGTAGCAGGAACGTTACAAAGCCCAAATGGCATAACCATCCATTCAAACAAACCTTGCTTTGTTTTGAAACTTTTCTTCCATGTGTCTCCTTCAATAATCCTATTATGATGATATCCACTTCTCAAATCCAACTTAGTAAAATACTTAGCATCTTTCAATTGATCAATAAAATCATCAATTCTAAGAAGAGGGTAACGATTCTTTACTGTAATCTTGTTCAAGTCTCTAAAATCTACACACATGCGCCATGCACCATCTTTCTTTGGTACCAAGACAATTGGTGGCATGCATGGTGATGTGCTTGGAATGATAACCCCTTTGTCAAGCAAATCTTGGATTTGTTTTTTAATTTCATCATTCTCCATGACTAACATCATGTACATACCAATGTTTGGAAGAGGACAATCTTGCTACAATTGAATCTCATGTTGGATACCTCTTTTAGGAGGCAATCCTTTTGGTTCCTGAAACATCTCATCATATTGGCTAACAACCTCATACAAATCAAATTTTAACTTTGCATCACAACCTTGGAAAGATTATTTTTCAACATTGTCTTTGGGTTTGATAATCAAGAGTACAAAGTTCTTACTAGCATTCACTAATCTCTTCATTTGTCCAACATTTATAAGTGACAAATTCAACTTATTTGTATGTGGTCTAACAATGTACTCAACTCCATTTTAAAACAAATGATATTTGTTATCATGACGATGAAACATGGCTCTCCTATCATATAAATATGGGCTTCCCAACACAATACCACAAATATCCAATGGAATAACATCAAGCTCTACCTCATCTATGAAGTTTGTAGTGATGGCAAATCTAAGTTTACATCTTCTTGTCACATGCAATTTGGCATTGTCACATATCCAACCTAGAGGATATGGTTTAGGATGAGGAGTAGTTTCCAAATGCAAATTCTTAACTATATCTTTAGAAATGAGGTTTGCTTGAGATCCAATATCAAATAGAGTATCTATCTTGGTATGTTTTGAAATAACCCTTATGTGGAAAAGATCTATTCTTTCTTTTTCATGTTGAGTTTCATTGAGGCTACTACTTGAAGAACTAGTACTTGTAATAGAATCCTTACCTTGAAAACCCATGGCTATAATTTTTGTTTCATCTACTGAATTAGAACCTAAATCATGTTGTGTAGTTGCAACAGTCTTTTGTTTCCCTTTGTTGTTGAACTTTTTGGGTCTCATTTCAGGATGAAGTTTCCAACAATGGTCTTCATCGTGGCCATCTTTTGAACAATGTTTACATGTGAGTTTTTCTCCCTCTTTCTTGATTGAAGCATTCTTCCTTCCATTTCCTTTGAATTTCATATTTCCCTTCTCTCCATTAACAAATGGCTTCTTGCTGCCCTCTTGAGGAGTATTCTTTCCTCTTGCTTCCAAATGAGTTACCTGTACACAAATTTCACCTAGATTTTTAGGGTTAAACATGAGAATTGTGTGTCTCAAATAACTATGCAATCCTCCAATGTATTTGAGTAAAGTTTCTTGAGAAGATAAAAATATACCCAAAATCAAAGCTATTCTTCTAAATTCTTGAGTGTAGCTTTGCACACTTTTCCCTTTATCATGTCTAAAAATTTTCCAATCCATGATAGCTTTCTACATGTATGCTAATGGATAAAATTTCCTTTTAAGTGAAACAATAAAATCATTCCAAGAGGATAAAACTTTACCATGTTTTTCCATGTCCTCTTGAGTTTTGGCTTCCCACCAAATGAGAGTTACACTTTCCAATCTAAGAGAAGCAAGTTGAATATTAGTTTCATCATCTTTGATTCTTTGTATCCTACAATACACTTCAATTTCATGAATCTAGTTATCCAATTTCTCAAAATTTACCTCTCCATTGTACATAGGCAATTCAAACTTAATATCAAGCTTAAGAAAAGGAGTTTGTAGAGGAATTTTACCCTGTCTTTTGGAGAATTTGGAGGTGGTTGTGAAATGGTAGAAGAAGTGGAAGATAGAGGTGAAGGAGTTGGAGTATCATCATTCCCTCCATTTTATTTTGGAGTTTTATCACCACTATCATCATTACCTCTTGGAGGATTTGAGCTTTCACCTTGCAACCTTGCATTCCTTTCTTCAAATAAAACTTTCACCATTTTTTTTATATCATAAAAAGATTTTATGATGATTTCATCTTTTTAAGTAGGGATTTCATGACTCTCCTCATGAGCCATGCTTGGTGAATTCCTCCTTGAAGCTTGAGGTGAATGTGTAGTTCTCCTTCTTTAAAGTTGAGAACTTGGATCTACAAGTTGACCTTCTCCTCTTGTGAGCTTCAACCTTGTAAGAATCAGAAAAAAAAACACTTACAAAGAATCAAACCTTCAAAAACCTTTGCTTTGATACCAACTTGATCTAAAAATGAAAAAGGTTTGTGTGTACAAATTTTGCAAGTGAAATTTTATGTGTCTTAGGCATTTGGATCAAGTTTGAAAGCACATAAACTTAATGAGTTTTTACTTAACATGAACAACATAAATATTCATAACCAACCATCAAAAGTAAGCACATAACACAACAAAATGATAAAGGATTTCACCCCTCTCTTGGGATACATCTCTCGGTCCATCTTCCAATGGATCATTTTCATTATATGCTCAAAGTGTCAAAATCAGTGCTTTACAATGCTCGGAATGCAAAATAGATGGCTTCAATGGCTCCAAAATGTTCAAAAACCCCTAGTTGGGCTCTTCTTGCACCTGGTTTGGCCAAAAACTGAGAAAAGTACACTCCCTGGAAGTTTTTCCCCAATAACTGGTTGTACCTACTCGCCAAAATGCACTTTTTCCAACTGAACCTAGATCCTAGTGTTTTTTGTGCCAAAACCCAGCACTGCGTGTGTTTTCGGATCATGGGTGCAATTGTTGCATCATTAGTGCACCAAGTTCCTTAACCGACGGAGGTTGTGGTCGTGTGCCCCGCCATGTGGTCAGGCGTTGACCTAGATCACCACACCCATCTGACTAACCGTTGGAACCTCCACACACTGGTCGTATGGAAAGGTTATGGTGTATTCACCAGGGCTGGGGCTAATCCCCGACCCTTTCTCTGCCTGGATGAACCATTAATCAAACTTAAATATAAAGTTTAAGGCATAAGGGTTAAGAAACAACTATGGGCAGGATGGTAACCTGACCTTTGCAAAGCCTTTTCCCATGCTAGAGGTCATAGGTTCGACCCCCGCGGACTCCAAAAAAAATTTAAACCTCAAACTAATTACGAGGTGCCATGTGGTGGCCCCTAGCTGGGAGACGTGGTACCTTTCCATTCTCACATACACTAACACGTGTTGACCACTGGTTGGTCAACGTCAACCCTTGCACATTCACCTTGCCACATCATCACATGCCCAGTCATCCTACCACATTAGTCGTATGTTCATCTAACACGTGGATTGTACGGACTATACGGATTGCACAATCAACATTGTTTTTCTTGTTTGGAAAAGTGGACAGAACGTGATATCTCAGCCATAATAACTCCATTTGAGCCTGTTCAAATTGCATTGGGATCGTGAGGACGAGATCTACACAATGAATCTGTTTTTGAGCAATTTCAAGCACTTTTATTTTTGATCATTTTTTGATCCCCCATATCACCTAATAAACATTGTTTAAACCCTAATTTGTTTGAAGTGTTATTACAACCTTTTAGGGAAAAACATATAAGGTTTTAGGGTTGTTATATGCCTCTTAATTTTTTTATTTTGTTAGTTAGTGTAACCCTAATTTAGCTCATTGTATAACCCTCTTTATTCATTGAATTATTGCTTGTCAAAGGGATATTTTATTTTCTACTATAATAACTTATTTTAATTCTTGAATTTGACATCTTCTTGAAATTTTTACAACAACCCTAGGTGTTTTATTCACTTTTAGTGTTTTGGTATCCTCTTGAGCCTTGACTTGACTTGGAAAACCTCTTAAATTGACCTAGATCTTGATTACTTCAAATCTGGAAATAATTTTGTGTTATCACTTCATTAATACCTTGTCTATCATATTTCATTGGTGGTATTTTGAATAGTCACCCCAAGGGGGCCTAGATTTGATTGTGTCTTGCCGAGGGATTCTTGGCGACTATTGAGGAATCCTCCCTTGTGTTGGATTATATTCCTTCAGTAAAGAGAGAGAATTTATTGTTGAGGTGAAAGTGGTAACATATTCCATGTTACACTAGTCTTGGTGCCTTGTGAAGGCTTTGCACTTGTTGTTATATTGTGTGGTAACACACCTATAGGCTATTTAAATTATTTTTCTAGTGCTAGCCTCAACACAATCATCAAAACTTGAACCTCTACCTAGTTGTTAGTTCCTATTCCAAGTCCCATATTGTAAGTGTAACTAATACTATCGATCATATGCAAAACAACTCCAATTCCATAAGGTCCATAATTACCTTCATTAACTCCATCAAAGAACCCCCAAGCTCTAGACTTGTCTATATCAAGTGATCTAGTTTTCATCGGTTCCTTTGGCTTGGCTGGTTGTTTAAAGTCTTCATAAATGTAAATACTTCTAAGGAAAAATAAATTGACCTTGAAAGAGAGAAACATTTCTAGTAATCCATAAATCCCAAGAAAATATAATGGGTAAAGCTCTATGATTAATCACTGCAAAATCCTACATCCAAATTTTAAATCTTCAACAAGTGTTTTCCCTTCCCAAGACCTTGTACCGCTTGGTGATTAAGCACTTCCTTCCATACTTCTTTGGAGAATGTGTAATCCATTAAGATATGTTCAATACTTTCTTCATTGGCTTCAAATAAAAAATATAACCCTTACCCTTGTGAGGACCTCTTTGGAAGAGCTTTATTTCTCGGAGCTAAAGAGAAGAATATTCTATATTTGAGTGGTGTAGCACTTTTTTTTCCATATTGGCTTCCAACATCCACCACCAACATTATTTTCATGCTTCATTCAATAACGTTTCTTTGTATCCCATACTAGCAGTATACTCTCTAGATGGATTTTGAGACCGAACCAAGGAGTCCTCGTCCCCTCTTAGACTAATATATTTTTTCAATAGTCTTCTAAAAAAACTATCCCATTGCACTGCCCCCTACCCAAATAACTCCATACCCATTTCCTCTTCCCATCCTTGATGCCAAAAGGAACCATAATCCATTGTCATTGCATCTGCCAATGTTAGAATCTCTAAATTCTAAATCTAGATATATTTTAGGTATCGATCTTACCTAGGTTATCTTCTTGTGTTTCCTCAAAATTCATATTTTGAATAACTGCATTTAAAGAAGCTTGATGAACAAGGGAACCATCTCCTAGTGGCTAAGTGGAATCATGATAAATCATGCCAAAAACAAAGGGTTTAAAACTTTCATTGATTAATTCGTGTATTTTTTCCATACAGTTTTCCACAGACATCATCCTCCTAGAATGCCTCTTGAATCTAAGAAGTTGCTTCAATTATGTCCTAATGTTAATGTGGGATATTGGTATCTATATAAAGATCATACCATTCTTAGAATCTATGTCTCAAAGGTAGAACCCTATTTATTACCCTTTTATCTCATCCCATAGATTTTTTCATTAGAATACATTAGGAAAAGTTTGAATTCTGATCATTTGCATTTTTCTTGTAAACACCAAAAATCTACTTTTTCTTTACTAGTTGAAGTCTTCTATTTTATGGTGAAGAGAAAATCATCTCTAAGTAGTCTAAATCAGATTTAAGTTCTCTCAAATTTGATTTAGGAAAAATATGGAATTATGATCCTCATCATGTTACTTCTAAAAAACGAAGTTTGATATGTCTACAACATATCTTCATCATTATAACTTGGACCTGGAAAGACTAGTAAACAAAGAGAGTTGGAGATAAGTACAAGAAATTATGGAAGTAAATCAAACACAACATGAAACAACAAAAAATATCAAAATAAAAATAGTACCAAGCCCAATTATTATATATAAGAAGAAGAGTGTTTATCTTGAAGTTATTTTGTGAGACAAAGAGGAGGTCTAAATGAAGTTGAATAGGTAGCCAAATAAATATTTGGCATGGTTGTTAATAATAATAGTAATGAACCTGTAGTTGAAGAAAAGTAGAATTGAACAACAAGTGAGGTGATATTACCAGTTGATACCCCACATAAACAAGAACTAATAAAGAAGAGAAAGGCATGTTTGATCCTGACCCAAAAAATCCCAAATTGCAAAGCTAGGAAAGTTAGATGATAGAAAATGTTAAAGAGGAAGTCCATAAAACTATAGAAATAGATAGTGTTTCAGAGATGTTAGCTAAAGAACAAGAGGATCATAACGATGAAGCTTCTTTATTTTTGAAAGTGCATTTGGAAAATCAATATCTATGGGACTCGTGGTATTGATAAGATTATCCCCAACTACACATCATTGAAATATCTATGGGAAAATCTTCTTCAAAGCTAGAAAGATCCTAAATGAAGCCTAAATAAGTTTCATAAAAAACTAACACAGATGTATTCTCTGAGATGATTAAAGTTAAAAAGAAGTCCACCACTTTAGAAAGTACTTGTACCCTCAGGTCTTGCCATAATGGCTAACAATCCCAAGGTTCTTCATAGCAGTTGATTATAAAAATACACAGTATAATATGGATGTTCTTCAACCAAAAGTAGTCAAAGATGAAGGAAGTATCCAAGCTCAAGAATATAATACCACTATTTTTCATGTTGATTTAAATCAAATGCATGTCATGGATATGGTGGAGTGGCATAAGAAGACTGGAGAAGTTGTATCAAAGGAGTTAATTCAGGCTAAAGTAGATGTTGGAAAGCTTTATAAGATGGTCATAAGATTGGTTACACAACTAAACCAAGAGAAGGCTATTGATAAGGATATAATTACTAAGATTTAGGAGTTGGAATATGATATTGTTACTTTGGGGACTATTCCTAAATATGTCAATGTTGTAAAATCATTAATGAAAGATAAAAGCATTGAGATTAAAGCATTAAAGGAAAAATTAAATATTCTAGATGTTGATCATGTACAGACCAAGGAATTAGTTACTACCTACGAGGAAAAATAAACATTGATTTCTAAGAATGTCAGGTTAAAGAAGAAAATTTATCATCTTAATGTAAAATTGACTACTTTGATTAACAGGAAGAAAACAATTGAGGTAGGAAGTTATTAAAAAATTCAAAGATTGCAAAAAGAAATGGATGAAAACACTCCTCCAAATATCTCTATTTTTTATCTCTTACACTTTTTGGAGTGTTTGGCTATTTAAGATAAAACAATAGATCTAACAAGTTGTGAAGAAAATCTAGATGATTCAACTGAGCAAATAACTTCTCTCAAAATTAAAAATTTTTAACTTTTTGATAAGTTGTAAGAGTTAGAGAGTAATGTAGTAGTAGATAAATAAAAGGCAATTGGTTTGAATGTTGCTTTGGAGGAGAAGAAGTTGACAATTTAGGATTTACAAAGCCAAAAATCATATAAGGAGTGGGAGGCTGACTTCTAATCAAACTATTGGAGAAGGCTTTAGTTGATGCATCAAAGCAAGTTTCAAGGAAGAAGATCATGATCATAGAAAAACATGTAATATGGGATAGGATATCAATTAGGTGAATCAATATAGATTTCATTTGGATGTTATTTAACAAAATGAATGTATAATGAAACATGTTCAAGTTGATACTAAAAAAATATGGGATGCAGTGGCTCAGGAAGTTGAAACTATTGATCTTGTAATCAAATTTCTCAATATTATGTCTCAACATAAGTTAGTACCTTATGAAGTTAGTGACATAATAATTATGATAATGAGTGCAGAAAAGATGATTAGTAAGAAAAATATGATACAAGTAGCAAAAAATAATTGCAATATTGTGTATCAAGCTAGTAAAGCTTACAACAACAATTTTTATCCTCTTTGTAGACCCATTTTACCTTCACCTTGGACTCTAGAACAAATTTTATTTATCATGGAATATTATACTTCATATTTGATGGCTCACGGGGAAAATATTGAAGGATTAGGAGATGGGACACAACCTCTCATTAGGCAACAAATAATTGATTAGGTACAATCTAATTTTAAGTTATTATTTTCTATTATTAATGTCTATGAGGTATGTTATCCCCATTGTGTGGATAACTAAGGATATTATATCTTGAGGCCCTCAGGTTACATATATGGAGTGTCGAGAGACTACATGACCAATAATACCCTTTTGCGCAGTTGGAAACCCCTCTCACTACCACAGATGGTCACAGATTTCCAAATGGCATCCACCACATCAATTGGCTTCTGGAAGGCAATGGGCCTTGCTCCATGAGGTACAAGTCAGTATTATGGTGATCATCATTTGAATATTTAAGCCAGTTGAGTATTTTGTATCTTAGATTGCTCTATATTTCATGATATATACTTGGACATTATGCATTTTTCCCTGCTTCACCTTGGTGGTTGACATTGTGCCCTAGTAAGTGGTCTTCCTTGGGGATGGGTTTGCTACTAGGAACTCCCTTAAAGAGCCATCGTATCATTCTTGGCCATACTTACCACTTTCCATCATTATTCCCCTCCATTTCCTTATCTCTTGGGATTTTAGGGTGTATTGACCCAAGAAGGGGTTGTCCCTCATTCTATCGGAAGAAGGGGATGAAGGCCCAGAGGCATTAATGTTTGGTAAAATATAAAATCCTTCTATGAACCTTCCAAATGCTTCACCCATGGATCACCCAAGAAAGCAGTGAAACACTTATGTTTGAGTAAAGGGGACCCACAATATAATAAATAATGCTTGAAAGGTTAGTTGAAGGATAAGAGGTCTCATCACAAGTTGACCTATCACATCCATGAATATATAGTGGTGTGACATTTCCATCATTTGGTCACCAAACCAGGGTAATGGCTCTAAAGTTGCATGGTTGAGAGAAAGGGGGTCTCATCATGATCCAACCTTCTCATTTATACTAGATTTTTGTGGGTGACATTGCCATTATTTGGTCACCACGCCAGGGCAGTGACCTTCAACCTCTCCTTAAAATTATGAAAGAATAAAATAATGGCAATTAATGGGGTTGGAAAAAGTGCATTGCGGACGAAGGTACCACACACCCTCTACAAAGTCACCCATGAATGAGACACTAAGACCCCTTGTATTTCATGAGCCCTATGCCCATTAAGTCTTGATCCCAACCACTTCACCCACTTTACATTGATTAGAGAGGGACCTCTTGGAAACTCTCCTTGACCTAGGGAAAGATCTACCCAATAGGACACCCCATCAACCCTCCCATATTCAATCTTGACAAGTCGCATAATGTCTTTGGGAAATTCATTGTTTGATATAGTGATCTTTGATACACATGCTTAGGTGGATCATTTATTGATTGGATTCACTTATCATGATGTTATGACTTGAGATCCTTGGAGGGCGTGCTCATTTCTCTTTGTAGGACCTATTTGGTGGACAATTTTGAGAGAACAAGCCTAGCTTGGGCTTCCATGGGGCTGCAAGCCCACAGGCTAGATTCCAAGGGTCCACATGCCAGATCATAGAGACGAAGTATTGGAGACCTAGAATATGATGTGGAAGACTTAGCAGATCCCTCACATGCCAAACAATTTTCCCATGAGGGGAAAAAAGTCTTCTTTTTTAGCTTGGCGTCGTATTTGGGGGCTAGGATTTGGTTGTGGTGTTGCCACTCATTGACACATGGATGTTTTGAGGAGGATGAGGCCTTATCCATGAGAATATTTCATACATTCTTGACATTTGGCCTTCAGATGCCTACCATATTTTCTCCAACACCAACAACTTGTCTCAAGTGGAAAAACATCCCCTAAAGGGGTGACGACCATGTAAATTAGGGTTTTATTTGTGTAAAAGTGAAATTTTAAATGAATTGTTTAATATTACTTTGTTAAAGGGGGAAATATTAGGGTTGTTGACCCCTATTCTTGTGTTTTACCCCTTAATATGTGGAAAAGTCACCTTGGTGACATTTTGTATAAATAAGAGATCATAAGATCTCATTTGAACATAACTCTCCCTCTTGTGAGAGAACTTGATCTGAAATTTTCGCTATACTTGGCTATATTTGTCTCTTGTGCACTTGTTTATGGATATCTTTGGTGAATGGTTTATGGAGGAGTGAGGGGATAGGCTTGGAGGAATGCTTTCTAGCTTTTATGGTGGATTATATTAGCATCTTTCTTGATTTTGGTATGGTCTTTGTTGGGTCAAACTAATGTCATATTAATTACATTGTAGTACTTTCCCAACCATTTAATTTGTCAATATGAGGTTCGTAGGCTTACGAAGCACACGCACTATATGTGCAGGACCAAAGTGAAATTAATCTAATCTAAATCTTCTTAAAGCTGAGACACACTTTCAAAATGAAATTGCTAAAATCAAATTAATCTAGGAATGGAAAATTACATGAAGGAAAAGCAATACAACATGTGAAGAGTTTAATGACAAACAACATATATGTGAGCTCACACCAATGAAGCTATATCAAATTACATTAAAAGAATCAAATGACAAATCATGAAAAAATAATGAAAGCATGAATCAAACTAAGAATCCATTTCTCCAAAATTACAAAAACCAGACTCTACATAAAAAACTAAGACTAATCCATCTTTCTAAGATTCATTCCAGACTCATGAAATGGAGAGAGAGAACTCTCTTTTATACATGAGATCCTTGAAGATAATATAACAATCTCATAATTACAGATCCACTATTCTCTCAACTACTTCACCATTATTGCAAAATATGATCCCTTCAAATCCTCCACATATCTCTCACAAATCCTGGATAAGATATGCCAACCAAATCTCCATGATCTTCTCCTTGGAATAGGCTTTGAATAACTATATCCTTGAAATGGTGGAGGAGATATTCGAGAAGTCTTTTTGTATTAATTCCTACACATTACAAAGCTCACACATGTTTGAGATATATATGAAAAACATATTGACTTTCTAACATTTAATCATATATTCCTTTTTAATACTAAAATGAATAAAGTGGAAAATAATAATATGAAACCCAAATATATTTATGAAAATGATATCATGAAAGGTTAATGGGGCGATGAAATGTGAATAATGA
This sequence comes from Picea engelmannii, assembly GCA_009831015.1. Taxonomy (NCBI): domain Eukaryota; kingdom Viridiplantae; phylum Streptophyta; class Pinopsida; order Pinales; family Pinaceae; genus Picea; species Picea engelmannii. The sequence continues at coordinate 238,551 of ML788554.1, read as the reverse complement.
TGAAGGGAAAGGTGGATGAAAATACGACATTTTTGAGTCCCAACATACCCCCCAACTGAACTTGTTGCATGTCCGCATGCAACTATGCATGGATCTTCTCAAGAAATTTTGGCATCTGAATTTCGGTTTTGAGTGATGATAATGAATGTTTCCAGGATGGGATTTACATTAGTAACAACTAACATTTTCTTATGGTTGGTTCTTGTGTGACAACCATGAATATAAATAAATTTGGTTCTTGTGTTAACAACATTCATTTTGTTATTTGTTCTCTTGCTATTATGATAATAATTTACCCATATACTTACTGGAAAAGATAAGCTATCAATGTGCATAAGGAAACATCACTAAGTATAAGAAATACATTTTTCATATTTGTGAATCATGCCAATATGTATATCAATGCTTATGAAGCAAAGTGAAACAAAGTATCGTTGGAAAATAAATGTTGGTAAATGGTAAATGAGACGAAAAATGGAATGATGGTAG
>ML788554.1:214571-238000 GCA_009831015.1 Picea engelmannii | reverse complement strand
TGAATTGGTTGCATGTCCTCATGCAGCGTGGTATGAGTCATAGAAGTGAAAAGGAAAGGGAGCATGGTGAGGGATTTTTCCAAATTATTCATTGCTAGTAGTTGAGGAATTACATGATTAAAGTTTAGACCTCCACTTACCCAAAAGGTGGATGAACTATGCAATAGGAATATGGTTGATGCGAGTGTTAGACCATGGAAGGTGTCACTGTTGTAGGATCATGGAAATGTAACTGTGAATGTTGTAGCTGCAACTGCTGGATTAGAGAATGTCAAGTGGAGGAATTTGAACTGTTGCTGATGAATCATGGAAAAGAGGAAGTATGAAGGTGGAATTGTGGTACTCTCATATAGCTAAAGTTGTTGAGGGAGTCATGAAAAAGTGCATAGTCTTCACCTGCTACAACCCTGATGGTACAATTCTAGTCATGCGAATGAAAGTGTCAAGGTCGAGCATGAAGAGAAGTCATTGGATTACTGTCCATTGATGAATGTCGTTAACCAATGAGAGACAAACTCACCATTGATGTCAATGAGTTCCAAGGTACCTGATTACATATTGAGAAATTCAAATGAATAAGTTGATGTTGAGCCACTTGCAAGATCTAACGATCAAGGGAAATTGTTGTATTCCCATGATTGTCAGCGAGAGAGCTTGCCATTAAGGCATGCAAGCCTCTAGGTACTTAAAATGGACTCTAGCCTATATCCCATATAAGGTGTTGAGGTCAATGGGGAAAGACTTGTTGAAAGGTGGGCCTTAAGGAATCCCACATCAATCAATGCGAGTTTTGATAAAAATATTGGCATGACTATAGGAAAGATCTCACTAGCAACAATGTTTATGGCAAGGCAATGTAATCATGGAAAAGGAGGTGATTGGTTTTATTCAAGAGGAAAAATGAAATGGAAAAAGAAGACAAAGATGTATGTGACTCACAAAAGAATGGGCATGTGTGAAGTCGTGACTGATAAGGTGATGGAAAGTGGACTTCAAGACATGGATGACTAATGTGCATTTGAAGGGAAAATGGGGGTAAACATTCATGACGTAAATGGGTTTATGAAAGGTTTTTGTGTAACAACAAATGTCATGATGTTTATGATGAGTAACAACTCCTTCAAGCAATCAACAAAGCATGTTTTTTTTCAAAAGTTTTGTGATTCTTGAAAATCACTTCAGCAACAAAATGTGATCTTCTCTGAACCTAAAAAATGTGAGTACTAATCCTGCAAGCAAACTTGTGAGAAGTTCAAAAAAAACATATCATGCAGAAATAAGTACGAATGAGGTAAAATAAAATGTGTGTTGTACATGTTGCCATTGCGCGCTTGTTTCATCATATTGCAACTTGAAGTGATTTGAGAAAAACAAATCATCGTAAAGCATAAAAAACATGTTTGGAGATTATTGTTTTCAGGAATGATGAAAACGTCCATTTGCAATTTTATTTGTTTTTGTTGTTTTGATTTTTAAGTTTTAAGTGTTTTTTTTATTTTTATATTTTTGATTTTTATTTTGATCTTTTGTCTCGTGTGGTTTTACACCTATGCAGTATCGGGGTGCCCTTCCATTGGTTCCCACTTCCACAATGAGTAAGGAGGAGGCACTAGGATAAAGGCTCTGAAACCTTTCAAGAACGATCTCGTGGGTTAACCTCTTCGTCCCGACGATGGCATCATCAAAACTTTCCTATGTACAACAAGTAAGCAGTGTCATTCTCGGTGCATGCAAGATGGTATCCATGGAAACATGATATCATAATCATAGAAAAAGGTAATTCATGTGAGAATTAAGGAAACCATCGGGCGATATCGGAGGCAGAGGGTGTCGATTATATAGGCGACTATTAGGATCTGGAAATTCATCAAATAATAAGCAAGAAAATGATCGGTTGTGTATGGTTAGAACTAGTAAAATGGGATCTCGATGGATAACGGAAATTGGATATCGACAATATTTGAAATTGGATCTCGTCCATTGACCATAGCAAATCCAAAACAAACATATCCCAATCAACTGGGAGTTGATAACACTTGTTCCCTCGTGGAAAACTTGTAACCCTATTTCCGATCGAAATCCTTGTTGACAACGTGTGTTTTGTTATAAACACATTTAGAGACTTACGGGTAGAATATAGCTTCCAATTTTTGGGAGTGCCACAAACCTAATTTTAGATATAACGTGGAGCTGACAGTCTGGAAATAATATTGCCAATACAATAAATGAAAATCATCGTTAAATATGGAAGAAATGGATTGGCAAGAAGATTGTTGCAAATCAAATTGATACACAATCAAATGATAAATGGGATTTAGTCTTGCAACCTCCGGCAGAAAAATATCTTTGTTCAGTTGAACGTACAAGTGGATCCCATATTGAAGATACGAGGAGATAAATATTGATCACAGAAATTGTGTTAAATAATTACTATCGTTGCAATCATACAGGTTAGAATTTTCCTTTTGGGATATGAATCTAAAAACGGATGCACTTCCTTAAAACTTATGAGCGCCATCATTCAAAACTTTTAGAAAATATTTTGATTGTCTATTTGGATTGATATAACATATTTGGATCTGGGCTCACGTGAAATTGCAAATTGCTTATGTTGTTTATTTGTTCGATCGAAGCTTATGCGGTGGTTTTTGTGCATTTAAAATTTATGATATTTTGTTTGTTTGTAGGGTTATTTCCAGGCATCTACAGGATAAGGGGTATAGGATGAAATTAGATTCAGTTTAAAAATCAATATCTAATTCCTTAGGCCCCCCCAAATGAACATAAATATCATTAGAAAGACGAATAGGTGCCTAAAACACAGATGAGGCAATGAAGCCAAAATGTTGGGTCGAACTAACATTATATTAATTGCGTTGTAGTACTTGCCCAACCATTTAATTTTTCAATACGAGGTTCATAGGCTTACGAAGCACATGCACTATATGTGCAGGACCGAAGTGGAATTAATCTAATCTAACTCTCCTTAAAGCTGACACACACTTTCGAAATGAAATTGTTGAAATCAAATTAATCTAGGAATGGAAAATGACATGAAGGAAGCAATACAACATGTGAAGCATTTAATGACAAACAACATATATGTGAGCTCACAACAATGAAGCTATCTCAAATTACATTACAAGAATCAAATGACAAATCATGAAACAATAATGAAAGCATGAATCAAACTAAGAATCCATTTCTCCAAAATTACAAAACCCAGACTCTACATAAAAATCTAAAATTGATCCATCTTTCTAAGATTCATTCCAGACTCATGAAATGGAGAGAGGGAACTCTCTTTTATACATGAGAGCCTTGAATATAAGATAACCATCTCATAATTACAGATCCACTATTCTATCAACTACTTCCCCATTATTAAAAAAAATGATCCCTTCAAATCCTCCACATATCTCTCACAAATCCTGGATAAGATATGCCAACCAAATCTCCATGATATTATCCTTGGAATAGGCTTTGAATAACTATCTCCTTGAAATGGTGGAGGAGATATTCGAGAAGTATTTTTGTATCAATTCCTACACATTACAAAGCTCACACATTTTTGAGATATATATGAAAAACATGTTGACTTTCTAACATTTAATCATAAATTCCTTTTTAATACTAAAATGAATAAAGTGGAAAATAATAATATGAAACCCAAATATATTTATGAAAATGATATCATGAAAGGTTAATGGGGTGATGAAATGTGAAGAATGACGAAGGGAAAGGTGGATGAAAATACGACATTTTTTAGTCCCAACAGTATTTTACTCTTATGCTATCATTTTTTCAAGTCAAGTATTGTTGTGCCAGGATATAAGTGGGAAGTAAGAGAATTTACACCCCCACTCTAGTCTCTATCATTTATTTCTTAAAGTTCATTGATGTTGCAAGGGTTTGTTTGAGGAAGTAAGAGGATTTACACCCCTCATTCTTAAACCCTAAATAGAGATACTTGACTTGGGAAATAAGAGGATTTACACCCCCAAGGAAATAACATCTCTAGTTCATTTATTTGACTCCATTAACCCAATATTAAAGGAACTAGTCATCTATTTTTTGCATTGGAGATATAAAATCATTGCCTTGGGAAACATTAGTTTTTGTCTTTTGAGAGAGCTCTTGCTTGGAGTTGGTTTTCCACATTGAGAGGAGTCTTCCCCTACTAGAGTGTCCCCTCTCTCCCACTACTTTAATTTCTGTTACAAACTTTAACCTGCATCCATTAAGGCTGCATAACCCTAGCTACTAACTATCTCTTAACTCCTAAACTAACCCTAGACTAGCTCTTAAATTTTGCTCACTAACTCTACTAACTAGGGCGCATATTTTGGGATAATTGTGGGCATATTTTGATGGTGTAATTTGCTGATAAAAGTGAATGAATTCTACAGCCATAAGGCTGCAATTTTCTCCAGAAAATACATGTTACAACAACTTGCTTTATTTAGCCTCAAAGTGTCATTTTTCATCCTATATTCATTGCTAATCTTGATGTTGATTTGCTTAACTAGTTTAGATCTTTGTACGCTGATTTAGATGCTTTATTTTTTGTTAGAAACTGTCATCTATTGCTGCAAATTAGGGACAACAATCTTAACTTTCCGATCCATACTAACATATATCATTGCAAGTTGGATTTTCTTGTGTCTCGGCCAGGTACAATCATCCAGAGAAGTACTATACCTTTGGGGCATTAATCACTTGACTTACAAGGCATATCTTACCACATTTCAATCCATTTATATTTGACCTCTAGTGGCTCTGCTTCCATATCTATCCATCCCCATCTCTTCCCCCCTAGGGTCACCGGGATCGCCTCCCTAGAGTGACCTAGTCACCCTTGAAGTGCGGGACCTACATCAAGGTGACATTGGGTGTAGGATTCCCTAGTTGTAGAACTTGCTTTTGTGGTTCGGTCAGGATTTTCCCAACCTACAACTTGTGCTATAACAAGGTGAAACCTCCAATCTCATTTGGTTTGTATACTAAATTGAACATTTCCCACGTACAAATGTGGGATTACACATATCCTACTGGAGAATTATGTATGAAGATATCGAGGTTTCTCCCTAGGATCTCAACAAACACTACAAGGGATGCATCATCAACCACAACTAAGAAAACTAGAGGCTAAGAAGGTGGCAACAAAATTAAGGGATGTTTCCTATATTCTTGGGAGAATGGATGTGTTATTCTTGAAAAAACTCATTATTGTCAAGCCTCCACATTATCAATTGTTAAATTGTTAGTTGTAAAGATCAAGTAGTTGTTAGTTGAGACATGAAGCACAAAATGAAAGTGATTATAAGGGATCGACAATTTTTGGGAGAGATAAATTTCATTTTTTTTACCACGAGAAAGGACATGTATTGAAAATATTTCAACAGATCATTTAAATCATTTTAAATTTTTTTGAGGATTCACTACTCTTTCCTTTTTAGCGTATATTATAAAATACCATATATACGCTATGAATAATACGTATAATATACGTATGCTATGAATAATATACGTATGCTATGAGTATTTTAAAGAGTATACGTATTTTAATTTATTTTAGAGTATTTCTCATTATTCATAGCATAAAAAGAAAACTTGCATCTTATAACCCTTTTTGTTTATTCTGACTACAAATGTTGTATGGGATTGAAGAGAATTTTCTATAGTTCATGATATTTATTATCACTTTGTATTCTTGTTGTGAAAATTTTGATAATATTTTAAGTATTTATAAGATTTTGAACATATTCGGATGTGGTTCACGTTGTTCCTTATGGATCCATGAATGACCTTAGACTATTGGATTCATTATTTAATGCCCAAAACATTTTCACCTCTTATCAATAATACTAAAGATTACCTTATATCTTTAGTGTTTATGATGTATTTGTAAATTTTTAAGTATTAGTACTCATCATCCTTATTAATACTTGAAGTAGTTGTTGGTAAAATCCATCGAATCTATAATTTACATAGCCTTTTGTTTGTACTTAATCAGGATAAAGGTTCCCTTGAATCCAATAATGATGTGTTTTTTTTCTCTATCTAAGACTTAAATAAGTTATTTCTCACTCCTCAAAAAAAAAATTCTTTAAAGTCTAAAATATTGTGAGCTTAAAGGAATTTATTTGATAAGTGAGAGATACCCCATATGGTTGTTGGGATCTTCCATTTCAACCTAACATGGGAAGGTTATAAAACCTTTAGTGGTCACTAGGATTGAAGAGGTACTTGTGCTAGGATGAATCCTAGTCAGTCCTACGTCTGCTAGGATTCATCATAGCTCGACATTACCTCTTTCTTGGATGGCAGGGCTTGTAAGGTTACATTGACTAGTAGCAAGATTACCCCAATGTCATTTTCAAATACATTTATTATGAGGTCTAACTCAAATACATTTTTATTCCATAAATCACGGATCATGCTTTTGGATTCAAAGTACACATAGGTCACTAGTATTTAAGAGGTGATTGTGTTAGGATGAATACTAGCCAAACCTAACAACCACTAGGATTCATCCTAGCACAATATTACCTTGTGCTTGAGTGGAAAGTCTTGTGAGGTTACATTAAATAGTAGCTTGATTACCTCAACATCATATTCAAATGAATTTCTTATTTCAGAATTGAATTACACCTAGGTCAATGGGATCATATAGGTACTTGTCCTAGGATGAATCCTAGCCATTCCTAGAAACCACTAGGATTCATCCTAGAAAAAAAATAAATCATGATTGGGTGGCTAGTCTTATGGGGTTACATTCACTAATAACTATATTATCTCATCATATTCAAATACAATTTTATTCCATAATTGTGGATTTTATTACCTTGTTCCAGAGCCAATAAATGGGAACACATAGACACAACACACTAACCATGGTGATTGTGAGGACAAAGGCGCCCCAGAGCACTAATTATAAAATCCTACTTGTGGATGATGCCAAACGATTATGTACTTAGTAACTAGTTGAAAATTAAAAGTACATTAATATTGATAATGTGATTGTTCATAAAGTATAAAGTAACTAAATGCACAAATAAATAGGTTCTAAATACATCAAAGATGTCTCAAGAGGTTGATGTCTAGTCTTCAATATGACTACATAAATTAAATATATGTCAATCTCTTTGTAACTCTAATTAGCCTCCTCTTTGAAGTTGAAGAAGAAAGAAAAAAGTGTCTCCTAATACAAGATGATGAGAGGAAAAGAAAAGAACCACGAATCTCCTTGAAGAGATAGAAGATAAGGGATAAAAAAAATGTCCGAGGTGGTTGGTGTAATTTGAAGAAATTGAGAAAATTAACGAAGTTGAATGGTGGAGATTGGGAGGTAGTTAGGGATACTACCAAATTTCCTTGCTAAAAAGAAGTTGTTTTCTTACTCCTCATCAATCGGTTTGTCTCAACATGATCAAAGGGATTTAATATAATTCATTTAATAGGAGGGGAGATTTCATGAATTTAGGTAATATCCAATATCATGAAACAAATGTTGAAGCTTCTTTTCAGCCAAAGCCTCATCATGATGCATACAATTGCTTTGGAGAGAAATTATTATGGGTTGGTATATCACTAATGTTTCATCCAAAAACAATGGATTTCAAATATTCAATATATCACAAAATCATCTATGACTAAACGTAATGATTCCATAATAGTTGTAAAAAGTCAAAACAATATTTTAGAAATATAGAAAATTATCTAAGAGATTTTTGCTTGAAAGAAAATAGATGATATAATTTTGATCTCCAAACTTGCTTGAGAAATAACCATGAAGATGCAAAGGGACTAGTGGATTGGAAGCTGAAAATCAACTATAAGCCATTAATGTTGTTCGTGTTAATTTCAAATTGTTACACACAAATGCCAAAGAATTGTGGAATAGAGTATGTCGTGGGAGTCATTAATTATTTCATCTTGACTTGAATTCACTTTCTTACCTATGATTGTTGAACTACACCATTGATCCTAAATCTTGTTGGTTGTGGATCCTGATTATGTTCCTGATTCAGAGGTCCTTGCTTTCAGCCGTGTTTATACCCCATGAAGACTTTACACCCCAGAAGTATGTACACTCTTCCACGCGGGGGAGTGTAGAGGGGGGGTTCGGGGGCAAGCGGGCCCCCGGCAGGGGTTCAGGGCAGCGTCCCCTGATGGGGGTTGGGGGGCGAAGCCCCCGAAGGAAAAATTGCCTTGTAAATGTATATTGTAATTTCATTGTAAATCTGGACCGTTCATTATAAGGTCGCAGATCTAACAATAGAAATTATGTTAGGGTTTTTTTCCCTAGAAGGCAACCCTCTGTTATGAGGGAAATGTATTGCGGCTATGCATTATGGCGAGTATTGTATTCTGAGAGAGGAGACTGTGAGAGAAAGAAGAGGAAGTTACAACGGGTTTTTTTGTAGGTTGTATCCCTTCATTTGCTGGATAATAATAAAGGAATGACCTGGAAATTTCTCTGGTGGACGTAGCGCACACTGGGTGAACCATGTAAATCTGTGTCTCTCTTGTATTGTGTATCTTTTGTGTTTTGTTTCCACATTTTATTTTGTTTATTGCTCCGCGGTCCTGTTTTTCTAACAAATCTAACTTGTATGTAATTAGCCAATCAAATCTGGATATTTAGAGTTTCACACTTGGATAGCAAAGGAAGGAGCAATCACCAACTTCTTTATAGCTCACTCTCTTTACACTATAGTTGGGTGTCGGCTACAGAATAACTCCTACAATAAAGGTGTTTCCCCTTTAGATCTCTCATACCATATATTGATTCTACTAATTTGATGAAAAAACCGTAGATGACAACTTGGTTTCCAGGATGAAACTTGGACCAGTAAGCTATCTCGCACTAGGATAGTATTGGTGGACAACTTATCATAGTTGAATACATATTTATGGTAGCATATTTGAGCTAATTACATTGCATTTATAAGTTCCAATGCAAAGAGAATCCCAATTGTAATGGAAAAAGGAAAGACCTCAAGCCATATAATACATTGCATTTTCCTAAATATGCCACTTACAAATACCCTAGGAAAGAAACCCTATGCTTATTCTCTTTCCCTTTCAAAAATATGTGGGTTTCACTTGAATAATGTTGAACATGTTCTGTGTTTACAAATAATAGTGAGATAAGAATACCATAAGTAAAAAAGTGAATCATTTCTATAGGAATATAACAATCCTATGATATCATAGGGCTTCATGTGTTGTCCTCATTCTGTAGGATACCAAAAACATCACGACAACACAATCAAATTCAAAATACAAAAGCGAGAATGGTTGAGAAAATAATGGGTTTAAGCTTACCTTTAAATCCCTAACCTCTCATTAACCATGATGAGTCCATATTTAAGTACATATAATGGAGATGAAGTTAAAACATGGGTTGCTAGTGACAAACAATGGTTTAAAATCAACGACCACCATATAATTAAATATTTGAGAGGAAGTATGATTTAAAAATAAAGATAAGTGAGACTCGTAACTACAAACATAAGATTTGTTATCATTTTTATTTTGATTCATTATCACTGGGGATCCTAGCCATGATTTTCATTCTTCTTGCCCTGATTGTTATCTTCAAACTCAATATTACATTGAATTCTACAAGGCCAAAGCAAGGCTCCCCGCACATTTTCATCGAGCTCTAATGGAATATTTTTTATAATGTTATGCACTTCATGTTGATGCATTGCATGCCCATGTAGGTCTAAATTGAGTTGTGAAGTAATTGACAGAAATCTTGTTTTCAATAATTGTACAATTGTTTCCTTGAAAATATTTCATTGTTATTTGGTTTCATGCTTTTTATCCCTATTTAGAACCTCTCAGGGTGCCAAAAAGTTGTTCTAATGGGTTATATCTAGTTGTTCTTGATATTCTCACCTATCAACTTTAGGAATATTATCTACATTTAATTATGTTTTTCTAAACAAGGTTATGGTGTGCATTACAAGTCTAAAACATGCATATGAATTGCACTGCAAATTGAGCAAGATGTTGTAGTGTTGTAGGCATATTGCATTTAGGTATTTTCTATGCTATTATTTGTTACCTAATATCACATACATCACCGAATTTAATATTAACGTACAAATGAGTGAATCAACACATCTTAATGAAAATTGGCAGTTTGATGAACATAGAAATAATGCTCACACGATAGGACCAGGCGACGATGGTTAGGTTTCTTCCCTAGCTGCATGCATATACCATCTCTCGAACCTAATTAGGTATCACATGTCTGGTATAACCTTATAGGATTTGAATCAAATCTCTCCTCCTTAGTGGCAACTTCTCTGAACGATTCATCACCCCCTATTGATTATGTTTCTTTGATGGTCGTGACCCACTCAACTTCAACAATGTCTTCCTCCTGTCTTCCTCCTATAGTCTGCTTGGTACTCAGGTGGAATCTAGTCTTGGGTATTTTGTGGGAGCCAATATGGATATATATAATCCTCATATTTCAAATTGCAATCCAGGTAAATCATCTTCCAGTGATATTGTGAAGAATGTCTTGTGTTTTTCTTATTTTCAAGTTCAAGATGCCCTAGCCATAACTATTCCCATAGTGAAAGATGTTATAGATCAAGTGACCTTATACAATTCATATGGTATTGTATGTCATTTCGATAGTATTTGGCCTTGTTTAGTATATTTTCACAAATGGATTTCATATTCTTGGAAACCGGAGTTAAAAGAGGAGGATTTTATTTATCCATGTGCAAAGGGATTCTTCATTGTCAAGTTTGATCTTGTTGGAGATAGGGATTTGATTATAAATTATGGACCCTGGTTCTGGGGAAATTCAGGATTATGCATGAAACCATGGAATCCATCATTCAACCCATTGACAGATACCCTTTACATGACTCTTGTGTGAGTTAGACTTCCAAATTTGCCTTTGTATTTTTAGGGTTTAAACTCTCTTTGAGCCATTGGAAAAACCATTGGAAGATGATATTACAGAATTTCTAAAACAAAAAGATGAATCACCACTACATATGTCTGCATTTGCGTGGAAATGGAATTTAGCAAAGGGTTTCCAACAAAAATAATTCTAAAAGGTGAGAACTATTCTTAGACACAAAAGCTTGATTATGAACATGTTTCTTTTAGTTATAGAGCTTTCTTCGGAACAAGGAATTTAGTAGAAAATTTCCCAAAAGGGATAAGGTAAGATAAGAAGCATGAACAAAAACCAACCTGGTGGTTGGAGCCAAGGAAGAAAATTAATTGATAACCAAGGAAGATCCACCTAAATTAGACCCTCCCATGGAAGAGCCAAAAATGGAAACATAGGAAAATAGAGACACATCAGTGGATTAAGAGAAAGATAAATATACTCCTTCAAAATAAGACCCTCCATCTTAGTAAGGATTAGTACAACAAGGACCGATGAAAGAAGAACTTTCTTTTCACTCAAATCTGGATTAGGATGTACCTAAAGTGAGCTGGGTGAATCAGGTTGAAGAAGATGAGACACAAGAACAAATAGAACCTATAGATCAAGACAAATTGGGACTCGCGGGGATAACAAGGACCTCATCAAAGACAAAGGAAGCTCGAATAAAAATAGCAAAGAAGAAAAAATATCCTTCAGTAGCACATCCAATGTTGACAAGAAGTTGGGCCTGTAATCTAGTTTAGTAATGCAATATTTCTATCTTTTGTTATGTCAACAAGTTGTCAGAACTTACTCATGTAAGAAATATTGGGATGAAGTCTTTGTGGACATAAGTGTTTTATGTATTTGGAAAATAACAATTTGGCAATTTTGTCTAAAATCCAAAGCTAGTAATTTTTGTTATCCTGTTGTGAGCCTTGGCTTCAATTTTTACTAATACAAATATCCCACAATTGACATTTAAAAAAATGAAAAATAACATTTTAATTTTTTGACAATGCTATAAACATGCTATGTTAGAAGTGGAACACACATTGCAGCATGGATTATCTGACTTCAAACAAGGGTATAATGTATCGTTCTTGAAAAGAAAACATCAATAATCCACAAAGTAAAAAAGATATGATTGGACTGTAGCATCTCCAATACTTTCTGTTATCTTCTAAACTAGCACAATCAAAATTGTCATTTTTAGGTGATAGAGAGAACTCCAAAAAATTATTTCTAAATTTGTATAGGATTGTTAGAGAGCCTATTGTTTGTAAATAATCTTGGAACAAACATTGGATTTGATTTTCTTAAGCAAAAGGGAGAATTTCAGGTTCTGGTGGTTTAGGCGAACCTGTGAAGCGTTCATTAACCATCGAAAGCCTTGGTTTTCGGTGTTTAAAAAGGGAAACATAAAGCCCGGTTAACTACCAAAAATGTTTCAAGGTGGAAAAAAGAAATCCCGTGCTTTTGCACGATCTAGTTGTTAGCTGGCGCAATCATGAAGTGATAACCGCTGAAAATTGAAAGAATCGGTGAGGTAAGATGGTATCATTACATCTGATCAGGGTTTTGATGCTCTTTAGTCCTTTCAAACTACTACTTATCATTTCAAATGAAATCTCAGCATAACACGGAAATTTATGAGTTGATCTTCGGCTAACTGTCTTGATGATTCATATAGCCTTTCATAACTTCAAGTCCTGAGAAGATACGCTCAAAATGACTCTTCATTTAATTACATTTCAAATCCATTGATTTAGAAATCAAGTCTGAAGTTTTGTGCATTATATGGAATTCCGTGATTTCGTTAATAAACCCGAGTCTGCAGTCAATTACCATTTTGTCATATGAAGGTCGAGTTCTTGATTGTTGGTTACTACTCGATCTGTAATTCAAAATTTGAGAAAGCCCGAGTCTTCAGGTAGTTCAGATTCTCTCAAGCCCGAGTTCATTATTTTTGTTGCATTACGTTTGAATGTTCAGCTATAATCAAGCCTGCATTCTTGGTTATAATTTGTTAACAAATTTGGTTTATCTCATCACCTCTGAGTCACCCTTGTTCTATGCCTTATAACTTGACATATATCTTCTGTTTCCTCCTAAATTTTAGGTGTATTGTCTCCCCAGCTCGCAGATTTTTGCTAATTTGCAGGGATAGTTTTCAACCAACTCAATCAAAATGCAGAAAGCAGGACCAACTCTCAGGTCTGAACTAGATGGGACTTGGTATTTGGAGGCACACCTTGAAGTGGCCGAATTCTTCAAACTAGTTGGTGTTTTCTCATATTGTGAGAAGTTGGAAGACTTCCATCAACAGATTTTGGAGGCTTTTTCCCTGTCATATGATGGAAGGAGGGTTTTTATAGGTAAGGAGGAATTTGTGGTAGATGAGGCAGCCATCACAGAGATCATTGGACTCCCTAGAACAGGCGATTATTGGTTTAATACAATTGTGCCAGCAAACATTGAATTTAGATGATATTTGTAGCCTCAACATAAGACCCTCATCTAGAAGAAAGACATACCAATGTCATTCCTTGATCCAAAATGGCAGGCTCTGTTGAAGGCCATTTTTGCATATATTACCTGTGAAGGCAGGTACAATAGGGTAATGTTCTATCACTTCAAATTATTGAACCACTTCACAGGCAGGTCACCCATTAACCTACCTTTCTACCTTCACAAAGCACTCACAAAGATGGCCAGACAAGTCAAGGTGAAGCCTACCAAAGTGGCCAACAGGTTGTCACGCCAAGGGTTGATTACACTCATTGTTAAAGAATCCTTGAAGAAGAAACAAGTGGACTGGAATTACTTCCTATTTTGGAACGAGTTCCAAACTAATCTTCAACAGGATGAAAAGGGGAAGAAGTCTGCTGCTAAGAAGTCCATCACCCCTAAGAGCAGTCAAAGAAAAAGGAGGGCTATCTCACCTCCAAAGGAGCCAATAGAGTCATCCTCTGCCAAATGAAAGAGAGCCAAAGGGAAACTAAACTTTGGCAAAGAAGGTGAGCAAATAGAGGGTTTTGCTGAGGGAGATAATCCCTTGAACCTACCATATAGTGACTCAGAGCCAAAGCAGGAGTCAACAGAGACACGGGGTGATGAACAGGCTGAGCAAGTTGCAGAAGATTATCCCAAATTGCCCTCACCAACTCCTCCAGGTGAACACAGTAAACCATTAGCGGAAGCTTCTTCAAGCAAACCTAAAGCATCCAAGACTCGGAAAATCAATAAACTACTTAAACAGATCTATGAGATGGAAGTTTTAGAAAGAGTCATTAAAAATAAAAATGCAGAGTTGACTGAAATAAATACATAACCTTATAACATTAACCAAAATTTCAAGGAAAAGCGTGATAAAATCAAGGACAGGAACAGGGTGCTGATAAAAGAGAATATGAAGTTGTATAGGCAGCTTAGACTTCTGAGGATAAATATAAAAGAATCCCAACCTCCAGCTCAGGATCATACAGGTTTGGAAACCCTAGACGAGTTAGCTACAACAATGGTGGATATATCACAGTCTTCAACAAACAAATTAAATATTCCAGCTCTGTACGAGGAGGAGCAGCATCATCAAAGAGGCCTTGAACACTCATCGAAGCAGCAAGGTATTTCAATTTTGCAATTTTGAAATTTTGGTGAAAGCTAAACTTTCGGTGGTTTAGGAAAATAGGACGACTATTCATTAACCACCAAAAGTAGATCTTTTCGTTGGTTGATACACCCAGAATTCCTCTGTGTTAACCATCGAAACCTATCATTACACAGAAAAGGTGAAATTTTTCCTAGATCGAAGTTTTATTAATCCAAATCGCTTGAAAAATCTTTTAAAGGATAGATATTGAATTATAAAGTCAGATCTAAGATCCACTTTTGGTGTAAAAGAGTTATAATAGGTATTCAAGTTGGTTTTGGTACCTATTCTAGTGGCAACGAATTAGGGTTTTTTCACAACTCGGAAAATTTGAGTTTTATCTCTTGCAAGAGTCATCTACCAGCCTTAGAAGGCCAATCTGCAATACACAAGGACTCTACTACCTCTGAAGACCATCATATGTGGAATTGACCTCATCTTGAGGATCTTTCCTTATTTTTTGTAATTATAGTTTTGACTTTCTGTATTTAGTATATCAGATCCATTCTTTCAGGATCTAGATACTGTGTTGTAAAATCTATAAAGCTGAAGACATAAGATGAACTAGAGGTTCAATCTTGGATACATTTTGTCTCATGTACTTAGACTCTTATCTTGATATGAATCACAGTCTTCTTTTACTACCAATGTCAGATTTGTTCATGTGTTGCATTACTTTATACTTTGATTCAGTTTAGCTCAGCTTTTAAGAACTGTCATCTTCTTATTTAGCTCATGAATTTGAATTAAAGGATCTCTTACTATCTTGTATGACCCTGCATGTTAATGTTCTTGGTTATCTAGACTAGTGTTCTTCATACCCTATTTCAATTACTCTGTCTGATCATTTATTTCTAAAAGAACTGTCTTATTCGAATTCATGATAAGTTATTCTTCTCATTAGCCATTGAGTTATCCCATTGATCCAAGCATACCAAATTTACCATATTCTTGAGTTACCAGGCATCTTTGGCCTACAGCCCCAAAGAGTTTCTTGGAGTGATAACAAATTGGCGTCGCTGCTGGGGAGAGGAGATTGAAGCTCAGCTTCCTTGGGAGACGACATAGATCCATCTTTGATGATAGACAAAGCCTGGACATTATATTGGTTGTAATCATCTATCTAGAGACTCCATGAAGGACGGATTCAGTGGCGACTCCGTTAATCAGAAAATTGTTGGCGACTCCACGATTAAGACTCCATTGGGGAGGATCCTATTGACAGAAGATGAAGAGGTTAAATTTCAATTCCAGGTATCATTTCATTAGTTTGCTTCATGAACTGTTGTATTTCTTTATCACCTCTTACATGCTTTTCCCTTCCCATGTAAAGAGAATCATTTTCTGTTTTGTATATTCAGAAAATCATCATTCTTCATGTATATACCCAACCTTAAAAAAAGAAAACTTGCAGCCTTCTTGTACTATAGAAGTAGATTCAATAGCTTTACCTCACCATGTTCATAAAGATGAGTTCTACATTCCATTCCCTCTTGAATCCAATAACCCTTATGACTTTGTGGACATTGAAATTGATTCCAAACCCTCTCAGATTTCAGCACCTTTTCACATTACTGATAAACTTTCTCATCAACCTATTAAGTTTCATGATCAGCCCACTGCCTTTCAAATTAAAATCAAGATGAAGATGTTCATGCCTTTGAGGCTGCCCTATTCCCTTCATCCTTACCCCCTTGATTGTTTTGAATATCTTCCCCGGTTTTCTGGAGAGAACCTAGTTTCAGCTGAGAGGCACTTGGAATCCTTTGAGGAATTTATTGATCGATTCGAGATTATTCATGAAGATGAG
Source organism: Picea engelmannii (assembly GCA_009831015.1). Taxonomy (NCBI): domain Eukaryota; kingdom Viridiplantae; phylum Streptophyta; class Pinopsida; order Pinales; family Pinaceae; genus Picea; species Picea engelmannii. Next base: position 221,623 of record ML788554.1, on the reverse strand, counting down.
ATCATGAGATTTTTCTCTAAGTCATTGATCAAAGATGCTACAATATGGTTTAAGGGTCTAAGAGCTGACTCCATTGGCTCTTGGATCGAATTCTCTAATTCTTTTTCCAAGCATTGGGGTAAGAACAAATCATTGGATTCATACCTCGCTGACTTTTATTCTTTGAAGAGAGAGCATGACGAAGCTTTGCCTATCTTCAACAGAAGCTTCTACAGGATATATTATGACATACCTTTGGAGATCCGTCCCACAGAGATTGTTGGCATGGTATACTATGTTATGTCTCAATAATCAGAGCTTGTGCTTTTACTGCTGGAAAGGAAATCTTCATCGTTAATTAGTTTGTTTGAAGATGATCAAGAGGTGGAGGAGAACATTTGTGCTTCCAGGAGGACTCAAGAGCAAGCTGACTTTGAAAATCCGCATCTACCTGAGCCAACAGAATGGCAGTATGGCTCAGATTTTGAGCATGAAGTTGTTCGTATGAATGTGTTCATGTTTTCATTGTATGGTGATGCACGTCAGTGGTATTTTTCTTTACCTCCTTCCAATATTTCATCATTGAAGGATTTTCACAGAGCATTCACCGAGCATTGCAAAAGATATTTTTCAGATGATTTTGCATTTGATAATTTCTGTGATAAATATGAATTACATTGTAATCTTGAAGATGTAAATATAGAAAGAGCTCCCCCTCATGATATGTCACAGCCCGTTAATGATCTTCAAGATGTTGTGTTTTCCCATCAACATGAACTACAAATGGATAATAAAGAAATTGAGCGCTCTCTTACCATCCTTAAGTCTGATTGTTATGAATTCGAAGAGTTGGTTCCTTTAGCTACACATAGAGATGATCATGATTTTATACATGATGTGCTTAATGATAGCTTCAAAGAGTATGTTGCAACAGGGGACATCTATCATTGTAACCAAGATATTGGTGATATTCAGGTGGATAACCATAGCACTGATGCCTTTGAAATTGTATCAAATGCATCTACTAATTTAGGTTGTCATGAAGATGATATTGTCCCCTTTGAAAACCCCAAAGATGATTATCAGATTGACACATTAGCAGGTGACGGTCTCAGATTTGCAGCAGATTCTAAAGGCGGCCATTAGCTTTATGATTTGCAGACCAAGGCAGTTTTCAGCAGATATGAGGAGGAAGGTGAAGAACAGAAAGTTTATGATCAGCAATTGAGTTTGTATTTTCATTTGACAAAGGAAGAACAGTCCACATTCAATATTGATATCAGTGAAGACAACAAGCAGTGGGATTTCAATTCTCAATTGGGACAGCAAGAAGACTTCCAAGGAAGACATCTATCTACAAACAAAGAGCCAGTCATAGAAGGGTAGTCATTTTTCATGAATCGGAATGCTTTTGATCTTGATTTTAGAGACCGGGTGGCCGATTTGATAGAATTACTTATTTCAAACCCTATTAAAGTTCTAGATTTCATTCATTCATCAATTTCCATGGGTGAGTATGACTTTCTGAAAGCTTATTTACTACTGCTGGTATGTTTCAGTTATTTTCTATTAAGAAGTGATAGAGATAAATTCATCACGGTTTTGAAGTTGCTCAAGTGGTTGTTATGGAAATTTGCGTTTACCTGACCAAATTTCAGATTTGGTTAGCAGTAAGGATAGACAGAAGAATAAGCTCTTCATATGAGCACTTAGATTGTTTTCAGTTATTGGTTAAATAAGCACAACAAGCTACAGGTTGTCTGAAGATAAGTTGCTCAGGCCAGATGACTCCATAGCCCAATGGACTGACATAATACAAATTGTAAATGATTGGTGGCAGAATTTTTAAGTTAATGGATAGGAATAGGTCTGCTTGTTCTTGGAACCTCACTGGGAGGATTCCATCCCCGAGTAGGAGCCAGATGTTATCTCCTAAACTAGCACAGTCAAAATTGTCATTTTTAGGTGATAGAGAGAACTCCAAAAAATTATTTCTAAATTTGTATAGGCTTGTTAGAGAGCCTATTGTTTGTAAATAATCTTGGAACAAACATTGGATTTGATTTTATTAAGCAAAAGGGAGAATTTCAGGTTTCGGTGGTTTAGGAAAACTTGTGAAGTGTTCATTAACCACCGAAAGCCTTGGTTTTCAATGTTTAAAAAGGGAAACATAAAGCCCGGTTAACTACCGAAAATGTTTCAAGGCAGAAAAAAGAAAGCCCATGCTTTCGCACGATCTAGCTGTTAGCTGGCGCAATCATGAAGTGATAACCGCCGAAAATTGAAAGAATCGGTGAGGTAAGATGGTATCATTACATCTGATCAGGGTTTTGATGCTCTTTAGTCCTTTCAAACTACTACTTATCATTTCAAACGAAAGCTCGACATAACATAGAAATTTATGAGTTGATCTTCGGCTAACTATCTTGATGATTCAGATAGCCTTTCATAACTTCAAGTCCCGAGAAGATACGCTCAAAATGACTCTTCATTTAATTACATTTCAAATCCATTGATTTAGCAATCAAGTCTGAAGTTTTGTGCATTATATGGAATTCTGTGATTTCGTTAATAAACTCGAGTCTGTAGTCAATTACCATTTTTTCATATGAAGGTCGAGTTCTTAATTGCTGGTTACTACTCCATCTGTCATTCAAAATTCGAGAAAGCCCGAGTCTTCAGGTAGTTCAGATTCTCTCAAGCCCGAGTTCATTATTTCTGTTGCATTACGTTTGAATGTTCAGCTATAATCAAGCCTGCATTATTGGTTATAATATGTTAACAAATTTGGTTTATCTCATCACCTCTGAGTCACCCTTCTTCTTTTCCTTATAACTCAACATATATATTTTGTTTCCTCCTAAATTTTAGGTGTATTGTCTCCCCAACTCTCATATTTTTGCTAATTTGCAGGGACAGTTTTCAACCAAATCAATCAAAATGCCGAAAGAAGGACCAACTCTCAGGTCTGAACTAGATGGGACTTGGTATTTGGAGGCACACCCTGAAGTGGTCGAATTCTTCAAACTAGTTGGTGTTTTCTCATATTGTGAGAAGCTGGAAGACTTCCATCAATAACTTTCAAAGGCTTTTTCCCTGTCATATGATGGAAGGAGGGTTGTTGTAGGTAAGAAGGAATTTGTGGTAGATGAGGCAGCCATCACAGAGATCATTGAACTCCCTAGAACAAACGATTGCTGGTTTAAGACAACTGTGCCAACAAACATTGAATTTAGATCATATTTGAAGCCTCAACATAAGACCCTCATCTGGAAGAAAGACATACCAATGTCATTCCTTGAGCCAAAATGGAAAGCTCTGTTGAAGGCCATTTTTGCATATATTACCTGTGAAGGCAGGTACAATAGGGTAATGTTCTATCAATTCAAATTATTGAACCACTTCACAAGCAGGTCACCCATTAACCTACCTTTCTACCTTCACAAAGCACTCACAAAGATGGCCAGACAAGTCAAGGTGAAGCCTACCAAAGTGGCTAGCAGGTTGTCACACTAAGGGTTGATTACACTCATTGTTAAAGAATCCTTGAAGAAGAAACAAGTGGATTGGAATTACTTCCTATTTTGGAACGAGTTCCAAACTAATCTTCAACAGGATGAAAAGGGGAAGAAGTCTGCTGCTAAGAAGTCCATCACCCCTAAGAGCAGTCAAAGAAAAAGGAGGGTTATCTCACCTCCAAAGGAGCCAAAAGAGTCATCCTCTTCCAAACGAAAGAGAGCCAAAGGGAAACTAAACTTTGGCAAAGAAGTTGAGAAAACAGAGGGTTTTGCTGAGGGAGATAATCCCTTGAACCTATCATATAGTGACTTAGAGCCAGAGAAGGAGTCAGCAGAGACACAGGGTGACGAACAGGTTGAGCAAGTTGCAGAAGATTATCCCAACTTTCCCTCACCAACTCCTCCAGGTGAACACAGTAAACCATTAGCGGAAGTTTCTTCAAGCAAACCTAAAGCATCCAAGACTTAGAAAATCAATAAAATTCTTAAACAGATCTATGAGATGGAAGTTTTAGAAAGAGTCATTAAAAAGAAAAATGCAGAATTGACTAAAAGAAATGCATAAATTTATAACATTAACCAAAATGTCAAGGAAAATCATGATAAAATCAAGGACAGGAACAGGGTGCTAATAAAAGAGAATATGAAGTTGTACAGGTAGCTTAGACTTCTGAGGCTAAAGATAAAAGAACCCCAACCTCCAGCTCAGGATCATACAGGTTTGGAAACCCTAGCCGAGTTAGCTAAAACAATGGTGGATATATCACAGTCTTCAACACAACAAATTAAAGTTTCCAGCTCTGTACGAGGAGGAGCAACATCATCAAAGAGGCCTTGAACACTCATCGAAGCAGCAAGGTATTTCAATTTTGCAATTTTGAAATTTTGGTGAAAGATGAACTTTCGGTGGTTTAGGAAAACAAGACGACTGTTCATTAACCACTAAAAGAAGAGCTTTTCATTGGTTGATACACCCAGAATTCCTCTGTGTTAACCTCCGAAACCTATCATTACATAGAAAAGGTGAAATTTTTCCCAGATCGAAGTTTTATTAATCCAAATCACTTGAAAACTCTTTTAAAGGATAGATATTGAATTATAAAGTCAGATCTAAGATCCACTTTTGGTGTAAAAGAGTTATAAGAGGTATTCAAGTTGGTTTTGGTACCTATTCTGGTGGCAACGAATTAGGATTTTTTCACAACTCGGCAAATTCAAGTTTTATCTCTTGTAAGAGTCATCTACCAGCCTTGGAAGGCCAATCTGCACTACACAAGGAATCTACTACCTCTGAAGACCATCATATGTGGAATTGACCTCATCTTGAGGATCTTTCCTTATTTTTTGTAAATATAGTTTTGACTTTCTATATTTAGTATATCAAATCCATTCTTTCAGGATCTAGATACTGTGTTGTAAAAGCTATAAAGCTGAAAATAGAAGATGAACTGGAGGTTCAATCTTGGATACATTTTGGCTCATGTACTTAGACTCTTATCTTGATATGAATCACAGTATTCTTTGCTACCAATGTCAGATTTGTTCATGTGTTGCATTACTCTGTACTTTGATTCAGTTTAGCTCAGCTTTTAAGAACTGTCATCTTCCTATTTAGCTCATGAATTTGAATTAAAGGATCTCTTACTATCTTGTATGACCCTGCATGTTAATGTACTTAGTTATCTAGACTAGTGTTCTTCATACCCTATTTCAATTACTCTGTTTGATCATTGATTTCTAAAAGCACTGTCTTATTCGAATGCATGATAAGTTTCTCTTCTCATTAGCCATTGAGTTATTCCATTGATCCAAGCATACCAAATTTACCATATTCTTGACTTACCAAGCATCTTTGGCCTACAACCCCAAAGAGTTTCTTGGAGTGATAACACTTACCATATCCTTAAGGTTGATACTTTTCCCAATGCTTCTTAGCGGTGGCCATTTTAGCTTAAATAACTAAAGATGGCATTCCATGACATAAAACTTTGGTCATACATTCTTCCAAACACTTGGTGTGCATTCTCTAAAGGTAAGAAATGGTCACACACAAGCATAAAACTAAACATGTGACTGTGTTGGGTTTATTCCTAAGAGTTTCATTATATTGATGAATGCTAATACTAAGGTAGGGGTGGAAATTCCCATATAAGCCAACAATGATGTGATTTGGAAAAACAAAACTAGAAAACCAATTAGTTTAATGACTCCTCATTTACAAATTCTTTGAAGCACTTAACATGCAATATCTCATTAAGCATTATGTCAAACACTTAGCAATCAAATAGTTCAGGACTTATTTCACACACTTGTTTATTAAATGTTTATTTATTTATTTTATTGTTTAATTATTATATTTATTTTTATTTTTTTAAAATTGTTTTATTTTTTAATTATTTTTTGTGTTTTAATGTTTTATTTTTTTTTCAATATATCATTGTTTTTTACACAGTTATGTCCAAAATAATTGTTAAAAATTTGTCTAGATTTAAAATGTTTTGTTTTGTTTGTTTAAAGAAATATGTTTTTTTTGTTAGGGGTTTTTATCTTCCTTCTTTTTTTGTCTTTTCTCTCTCTTCCTTTTCATTTCTTTTCTATTTTAAAATTTGTCTTGCAACAATATTGGGCTTTTAGATCATGTTTTTTAAAATGTTGCAATGTAAAGCCCAAAAAACAAAGTAGGTGTGTTATCCCCGATATCTAGGGATAACTAGGAGATCATGTCTCGAGGCCCACATGGTCCTAGACATGGAGTACGAGAGAAGATTGACTTGAGCATGGCCCTTGAGGGCCCATATTTTCTTCTTCTCAGCCATACTTGTCCTGTCAGCAGTACCAGCATCCATCACTACCGGCATGGGCTTGCATCAGAAAAGGCTCTTGCTCCATGAGGTAATTGGTCTGAGGTATCATGGTATGTTTCATATTTGATCATTATAACCTTCTTATGTATGCATTAGATCTCTTTCATTTCAGATAACTGCTTGGACCTTACACTAATCCACTTGACCATTGTTGGGGTAATTGATGGGGTAGCTTAGTAAGTTGGTATTCATGGGTTTTGGTTAGCCACCAAGGGGGGTTTGCAGAACCATCGTTCGCTCCCTTCATATTACCATTTTTACATCTTAAAACCCCGCTCATCCATCCCATTCCCCTAGTCTGGCCATTAGGATGACCATCCAGGGTACATCTTGTCTTGTAGGAAGAAGGGGCTAAAGGCGCAGGGGGTAAAAGCAGCTGGTAAAAGATAAAAGCCATAGGAAAAATGAAAACCTAGAGATGCTTTCGCCCAGGGGATCCCCGAGAAGGCAATAAAAAGCCTCTCGATAAGAAACTAAGGGACCCTAAGAAAATGATAAATAAATAAATACAAGACCTAGCCAAGAGGATGGGAGGTCTCATCACGAGTCGGCCCATTATGTTCATAGGTATTTAGCGGTATGGCATTGCCACCATCTGGTCACCAAACCAGGGCAGTGACCTTTGGTTGCATGGCCAAAGGAAAGGGGGTCTCATCACGAGCCAGCCTTCTCATTTCTGCGAAGATACTAG